>CAJQZJ010001511.1:601620-613774 GCA_907164525.1 Lophiomys imhausi | reverse complement strand
TTTTTCTCTTACAGCTTTTAATATTCTTTCTTTGTTCTGTACATTTGAGGTTTCAATTATTATGTGGCGAGATGAGTTTCTTTTCTGGTCTAATCTGTTTGGTGTTCTGTATGCCTCTTGGATTTTTATTTGCATCTCTTTTTTCAGGTTTGGGAAGTTTTCCTCTATGATTTTGTTGAAGATATTTCCTGGACCTTGGAGTCGGGAGTCTTCTCTTTCCTCTATACCTATAATTCTTAGGTTCCGTCTTTTCAATGAGTCCTTGATTTCTTGGATGTTGTGGGTGAGAGATTTTTTTAGCCTTCTCATTTTCTTTGGATGTTGTACTGATTTCTTCCACTGAATCTTCCATGCCTGAGATCCTGTCTTCCATCTCTTGCATCCTATTGTTGATACTCACATCCGTAGTTCCTGTTCTCTTCCCTTGGTTCTCCTCTTCCTCTTTTAACTCTGACTGTGTTTTCTTTATTGTTTCTATTTCTATTTTCATGTCTTGTATGGTTTTGTTCGTTTTGTACATTTCCTTCTCCAGCTTGCTTGTTTTTGTATGAAAATCTTTCATGGCTTTTTCCTTTTCCTGTTCATGCTCTGTCACCTTGGCTTGGAGCTCTTTAATGGTGTTGTTCCTTGTTTTGATTTGTAGAATTGTGGTTTCTTTGAATTCCTTCATAGATTTAAGTTCTTCTTGCAGGGGCTCTATCACTTTCCATACTGCAGAATTGTCAATGTTTTCATGTGTTTCTGTTGGTGTGTGGTCATCTGAATTGGATGAGCTAGGGTGGTTCTGCTTTGTTGGAGTCATAATTCCTTGATTTCTATTTTTTTTTTTTTTACCTTTCGCCATTGGATGCATTTAGCTGTCTGTTTTATGTGCTTGGAACCACAGTGGATGATTTGGTGCAGGGGACGAGTTACTTGGCTATCTGTCCTTGCTTACAGGGGGATTTCAAGGTCACTGTGATTTTAATGGCCAGAGGCACTGTGATCTGGTGCAGCCTATTCCCAGGTTGTGAGTAATGGACCAGAATTGTTTCACTGCTCCCAATTCAGACTTCTCTGTGTTGCACTCTGAGTTATCAGCCTGTAATGGTTCTGATGGTATGGCCCTGTTTGCCCAGGCACAGATTCTGTGGCCTTTGTTTGTCGCCCAGGAGGCTGACAGGGTCTGGCTCCACACCTGATATGTCTGGATTTTCCAGGATACAGCTATGGTCCCGATTTCTGGTTTCTCTCTAGTCTTCTCGCCACAGGGCTGGACCCTGTGCCTGATTCCCTTCCTGTCTGCGCCGCCACGGGTCCCGTGGGTACCCCAAGCCCCGGATCCTCCGGCTGCCTGAGTGCACCTCTTGTCCCAGCAGCTCCGCCGTGGGTGCACGGACCCCTGGCCCCACCCACGCCTGTCTCTCTCCCCAGATGACCTGCCGTGGACTGGCGGGGATTTGGCCCTGCCAGCCATGCTCCCTCCCCAGCTGTGCTACCGTGACTGCCTGCCTTTGTGTTCCCAGCTTCCTGCTCTCTCTCTCGGAACCTCCCGCCCTCCGCTTCACGAGCGGTTGCGGACCACCTGCTGAGCCCCCTGTTTGTTCCTTGCTAAGGCTTCCACTATCTCGCAACCTTTTCTAAGTGGGTATAAGTTCAACCTGATGTGTGGGGAGCCCAATAGGACAGCGATCTATGGCCAAGTGGACCCTGATTCTGCCTGCTGTAAGTTGGGATCGATCTTACCATGCGCCTCACCAAATGGGAGTTCCCGAATCCCCGGTTTAGTGGCCTCCGTGTCTGTGAGAGATGGGGAGAGCCTTGCCCTGGGGCTTTTAACAGTCCCTTGGGAGCTGTGAGTGTTCCGGGGGGGGGGTCTAGCCCCTCCGGTTTTTGCACAGTGCCCAATAACTCTGTGTTTTTTATGGCTCTTTTTTCCCCGCGTTCAGAATGCGTCAGTGTAGGTCGCCGCCATCTTCGCTCCCCCCATTCATTATTTTTTCATTAACTTATTTATTTGTTCATTTTTCATCCCAATGGCAGCCACACTCCCTGCTCTCCTTCTAGTCCCACCTCCCACTCACTTGCCCCTTTCCCCCTCCCTTTCTCCTCAGGGAAGGGGAGTCCTCCACTCCTGTACCAATATTCCCTAGTACATCAGGATTCATTGCCTCCTCTTCCACTGAGGCCAGACAAGGTAGCCTTGCTAGGGGAAAGGGATCCAAAGACAGGCAACTGAGTCTGAGTCAGAGACAGCTCCCAGTCCATTTGTTAGGGGGCCCTCTTGAAGACAAAACAGCCCATCAGTGAGGTAACCCAGACTCAGAAATAAACACATGGCGTGTACTCATTTATAAGTGGATATTAATCATATAGTACAGGATAACCATGTTACAATCTGAAACCTTAATCTTGTTAACAAAGATATTTATTAATAACGATAAACTGTAATATTGGGCCAGAGGAGCAGCCATTGGCAGCATGACAGGAAGCCTTTAAGCCTGGCAGGCCTGACTCACCTTAGCTGGCAGCCTGATCTGTCCTGGAGATAAAGCCCTGGACCAAGGGTGGCCTTCACCAACTGCAACTGCAACCTTGTTAACCAAGATATTTATTAATAACAGTAAACTGTTATATTAAGCTGGTGGAATAGCAGGTAGCAGCCTAGCAGGAAGCCTATAGGCCTGCCTTAGCTGGTGGTCTAAAACCCTTGGCAGCCTTTTCCCAATAACTAAATACACCAAGACCTTTTAATGTTTCAATGCTTAGGCCTTAGCAGACTCTCAATTACCTAATCTAAGTTAACCCAACCAACCATTCTCAATCCACCCTGTGGCTTGCTGTACCTTCATAGCTCACAGAGCTCACATCCACAGGTCCTGTCCTGCTGCTTCTGAGTCCTGGTGGGAAGAAAGGGCTTCCCCTGTCTCTTCCCAGGGTTCCTTAGTTAGTCCCAAGAAGTTCTGTCTTCCTAGTCTCTCTCTGCCCAGCTAAATGGCTAACAACGATTTTTGTTATCCAATTAGAGAGTGACTCAGAAAGGGCCATATAAGACCTTCCTCCAATCCACAGACCCAAGAAACTAAATAACAAGGAGGGCTCAAGGAAGGATGCTTTAGTCCCACTAAGAAGGGGAAATAAAATAGACATTGGAAGTGGAGTGAGAAAGGGAACTAGATGGGAGAGGGGTTGGAGGGCCAAATGTGGGAGTCAGGTGTGGGGATAGTGGGGATGGGGGTGAGAGGACTGGGAGAAAGAAGGGAAGCTGGTGGGAAGGCATCTTGGGGACAAGCTGGAGACCTGTAACGGGGAGGCTCCAAGGAGGGTATGGGGTTAACAGTAGCTGAGACTCCTAGCAGCTGGGGATTTGGAGACTGAAGTGACCAGTCAGGACTTCCAGTGGAGGGAAGGGACACCAACTCACTCAGAAAACACTCTACCCAAAAATTTGCTCTGCCTACAAGATATGCAGAGATAAAGATGGAGCAGAGTCTAAAAGAATGGCCAACCAATAACTGGCCCAACTTGAGACCCACCCCATGGGAGAGAACCAACCCCTGAAACTATTAATGATACTCTGGTATCCTTGCAGACAGGAACCTAGCATAACTGTCATCTGAGAGACTTTGTCCAACAGATAATGGAAACACATGCAGAGACTCATACCCAAACACTAGGTGCAACTCAGGGAGTCTTGTGGAAGAATTAGGGGAAGGATTGAGGGAGGTAGAGAGGTCAAGGACATCACAAGAAGACCTACAGAGCCAACTAACCTGGGACCATGGAGGCTCACAGGGAGTGAACCACCTACCAAAGAGCATGCATGGGCTGGACTTGCTCCCCCCAAGACCTTTTTAGTGAATGATCACCATAGCAGAGGAGTATATAAAATGAGGTTCTGTCTTGCCATTAATAAAACAAAAGACTGCTACTTCTTTTGATCCCTCTGTAGTTTTCTCTGTTTTGGATTGTTTTCTTAGCATTTCTGTTTCACTAATGATGATGAGTTCCATATTTCTCAACTCTTCTTCCAATAGCTTCTTTATTCTCAGTGTCCAGAAAGTATCTAAGTATGGATCTCAAACATACCATCTGATGTCCTAAGCCCTGAGTGTTAGTTAAGAAAAGGTTTTACTATTTCTAATGTAATTAAATGAATCCTGAAGAAAGGAATGGAAGGAGGGAGAAGGCCGATGGGTGGAGGGCAGAAGGGAAATAGAAAGGGAGAGAGGGAGAGGGAGAGAATTCAAGAACAAATTCAGAAAGAAGGATCAAAGTACGATACTTCTAACCCTTTTCCATGGAGGCTCATTATAGCTCCATACCTCATAAAGGATGTATTGAGAACTTAAAAAATATAGTATTAAATTTATGTATTGACATTGAGGTATAATTTAACATCCATAAAATTCACATATTTTAAGTGTACAAATTCAACAATTCAAGTTAGTTTATTGAGTGTGTAACTATATCACAAACTAGCTTTAAGCCATTTTCATACAACTCCCAAATCCCATCAGGCCCATGTATACACAACCCCTCTAAGCAGCATAAGGCTGAGTTAGAAAGACATTACTTCTAGATGGTTTGACAATTCAGCCAGAGACACATCCAATGAGTAAAGCCAGTACTTACCCAGAACTTATAGTTCATCTTGAACAAATGGGAGTACTTATGGAAGGTTGCTTTTAGGTCAGAAGTCACCACAAGAAGGGTAAGAAGAAGGACCAAAACTTGATGGTGATAAAGAGATGATAAGAAGGAGAGTAACCAAGAAATTAAATGCCAAGAAACCAAATAATCCAATCAAAAATGGGGAACAGAACTAAACTGAGAATTCACAAAGGAGAAATCCCTAATGGCTGAGAGACACTTGAAGAAATGCTCAGCATCCTTAATCATCAGAGAAATGCAACTTCAGACAACTTTGAGATTCCATCTCACACCTGTCAGAATGGCTAAGATCAAAAGCTCAAATGACAGAACATGCTGGCGAGGGTGTGGAGAAAGGGGAACACTCCTCTATTGCTGGTGGGAGTGCAAGCTTGTACAACCACTGTGGAAATCAGTCTGGAGATATCTTAGAAAACTTTAAATAGCTCTACCTCAAGACCCAGCCATACCTCTTCTGGGTATACATCCAAATGATTCCTCACCAAATCACAAGGAAGTTACTTCATCTATGTTTCTAGCAGCCTTATTTGTAATAGCTAGAAACTAGAAACAACCCAGATGTCCCTCAACTGAGTAATGGATAAAAAAAATGTTGTACATCTACACAATGGAATACTACTTAGCCATCAGAAACAACAAAATCATGCAATTTGCAGCCAAATGAACGAAACTAGAGAAGCTCATCCTGAGTGAGCTAACCCAGACTCAGAAGGATGGACATGGCATCTATTCACCTATAATTGGATTTTAGCCATATAGTACAGTATAACTATACTACAGCCAATGCACCAAAGGGAACAGGAACATAGACTTTATTTCCTGTCAGTGAGACACTTTGCCTTAGTGGGGCTGCCTTGTAGGCTCCCAGTGTATAAGGAGGCTCTTGGCCCTCATATGACTGCTGAACTGGGGTGGGGGCCTGTTATGTAGGGACACTCCACTCTATAGGAGTGGGATGGAAAGGACAGGGGTAGAGGGTGGGAGGGTGGGTCTGGGAGGGGTGGAAAGGGGACACTCTGCTGGAGATGTAACCTGAAGTAATAAATATTTTTTTAAAAGGAGAGTAAATATATCACATGTAGTAGGTGTATAATAAGCATGTTAATAAATACTCACTTGTAATCTTATGAAATTGCATTGCGGCCATCCCTATTCCAGAGAAAAGAAAACTACAGTTCAGACAGGTAAAGGAAATGTACAGATAAAATCTGATGCTTGACTTTAAATTTAGACATTTCTGAGTCTCAAATCTACATTTCACCTGAGTCAGTCCCACACATTTCCCATCAGCATACTTTAAGTAGTGGAATCTTATTAAATGAACAGCAGACATTCAGTTAATTGATGCCAACTGCCGAACAGCACTCAAGGTGCTGCTATTAGACAATATTACCCAAAGTAAGAAGCTGTCTTATAACATGCTGTGGCTATTACAGCCTGCCTGTGCTGTTGCCTCTAGTGTAAGTATTTCTGTGAATTGGATATGTTGCTAAGTGTGGGAGAGAATTGGACATTGGAGAGAAGCTCAGCAGACAGGAGTATAAAAATTTCTCTCTTGGAAAGAGTCATTCTATGGAAAGGTCTCTGCTCTCCATTTCTAAAATGAAAAAAAAATTAAATAAATAAAATAGCAGTTATCTGCTAATGACTTTATGTCCACGTAGTCTCTTATTTTCCTATTCCCCTTTCTTTGATCTGATCTATTGCTCTCACTCTTCTTCCAGATGTGTGACAACATCTTCATAGCCTTTAAACATATTTTAAGCTAATTTGTTTAATGGCTAGATGTTCTCCATTTTTGTTGCTGATACTGGCAGATTTCAAAAGTCCAAAGGGATTTTTGTAAACATTGTTCCATGGTAATTCATATCCCAAGTTTGTTGATATGTGTCTTGGCAGCTCTGTGAGTTCAAGTGTTTCTTGGAGTTCAGGGCTCAAATAGGAAACACAGCTGGAACAGACTTAAAAGTTGACTTCTGGGTTTTTAAAGGCTAATAAATCCAAAAATTTTAAAGAAACTCTGTGGAGTCAAGCCTCTTGAAGCAATGGGAAGACACCAGTGCACGGGCTTTCATCTGCACAGTTCTGGATGGTTAGAATTGCCTCACTGAGAGTTTGTATACTGGCTAGGAGATTTGGTGTCTAAGAAGAAAAAAAGGCAATGAAAGACAGATGGAGTATTATGGACAATCATAATGGCATGTTAAAGCTATCCCTCTGGAATATGTGCAGTTTTGGAAGACATAGTTTAGGATTCACCCATCATAAATTTCCCTAGGACATCATAACAAAGGTATCTTTTCCAAGAACAAATGGAAAAGAGCATCCATTCTGATGGTGTTTCTTTTCAATGATGTAAGTTTCAAGCTCATTCACTTTAATCAACCAAACCACATCATCATATAATGTGTTTCTGAGACCAGTAAATTCCTTGACAGAGAAAGAGATTAGTGAGTTACCACCTAAAAGCTAGAACCAATTTCATTTTCATCACACAGCTTAACTTTAGCTCCTACTTTGTAAGACAAAGTGCTTTCCCCCTGAAAGACAAAGACTATGGAAATAGTTTTCCATGTTTTTTTTTTTTTTTAGCTTTTAAATTGGTTACAAAATTTCCCTATTTGTTGACTTGATTGATTGCACTATATTGTGTGAGAACATCTTCATGAATCATCAGTTTAAAATTGTAGCTCTATAGAGAGCACGTCTCAAAAAAAAGACAATGACACACAAATAGCAAATTATGCTCTTTATTTGTTACCTCCAACATGTTAACAATTGCACTGAGTCAAACACTTTATAGATTGGAGTGGTAGGTTTGGCTTCAAGCCCCAACATTTTCTCAAACTATATGGTTGTTTGTTATGAATGTTATTTCCTCATTACTTTATTTGTTCATTTCATTTTTTTTTTAGAATTGTTCTAAAAAAAGAGTTAGATCTAAGTTGTGTGAAGCAGAATCCAACTATGGCTAATTGAAGCTGAAACAAAATATCCTTGTAATGATATAGGATGACTCATGGTCTTTAGAGTAGTTGCATGCATGGCTTTGGAAGCAAGGGAAGGAAGGATGGTCTTGATAGGCAGGCTGAGGAGCTAGTTCTGTATTGGGAGTATACCACCCTTTTTGAAATTGGATTCTATCATTTTAACACTGAACCAGTCAGAGGTCACCCCTAAACCTACTTTCATTTACGCCTCTGGGAAAGTGAAGTTTGGATATCACTAGTAATCACTACACAGTCTATGTGAGATTGTGAAGTAGCCACTCTACCTCATGAGCTTGGCTACCTCACCAAGCCGGTGCCATCTCTAGTCAGTGAGCTAGAAGCATGTCCTGCTAGAAGCATGTCCTGTATTAATCATGGTAATGTGTTTTCCTGTTTCTCTCTCTCTCTCTCCTCCTTTCCCTCTTTCTTTCTTTTTTCTTTTCATTATCTGGCCCTGGCTGTCCTGGGACTCCCTATGTAGATCAGGCTGGCCTTGAACTCCAGAGTGCTGAGATTAAAGGTATATACTACTACCCTTGGCCATTCTTTTCATGTCTATCTTCTTTATTGAAAATAGATCTCCCTCTGAGTCTGAAGAGCATTGATTTGACTGGGCTGGTTGGCTAAAGAGCTCTACTTCTCTATAGCACTGGACTATAGATGTGTATCAACATACCTGACTTTTTATGTGGGTACTAGGAATCTGAATTGAGGCCCTTATGCTTATACAACTGGTATTTTACCGACTGAGCCATCTCCCCAGCTATTATTGGTAATGAAATGGAAGAAAGAAGATATTTTTACCTTATATAAACATATACATTATGTACTTGTTCATTGGGTAAACAGGCTTTGAACTAATTTATTCTGGTTGTCACCAGGGCACAGTGGTGAATATTAGATGTCTCTTGGAGCATTTTCAATTTCATAGAAGAGTTACCCACTGGAATAAACATAAATTAGAGCAATATGTTAAACATTCTGAGTGAAACGTATAGAATTTAATATTAGCCCCAATTAAGGATACTCCATTAGTCTAGAAATTTATGGGAAAATTCACAGTAAAGATGGTATCTAAAGATATTTTCAGAACAATAATTAGTATAACTTTAGTAATTAGAAGCATAAAACTCTAATCTTTCCCTCTGCCAATACACTTCATTAACCATACAAATTACAAAGGTATCTTAATTTCTTTGTAATTTTCTACCTTTGCCACTGTATTAGGCTGAGTTCTCTAGAGGAATACAACAAGTAGAATGAGTATATAGTAAAAGGGATTCATTATAGCAGCTTACATGTTAAGGCCTGAGGAGTTCACTAATGGCTGCTTGCACTGGAAAGATTGAGAATTCAGTAGCTGAAAATTCAGTCCAAAAGGCTGGATGTCTCAGCAAATCCAAAGCAGTGCTGAAGGCCTGGGGAATCTCTGCAAAGCTTCTGATCTTTAATTCTCTCTAGCACAGTGAAGAGGCTGAGCTCAATATCTTGGGGAAAAAAATGGGGTGGTGCAACAATAGTACAGATGAACCTTTTTGCCACAGTGAAGGCAAGCAGGCTAATTGTTCATCTGATAGCTTCCTTTTTCCTGGGTTATCACCAGAAAGTCCTGTTCATGTTTAGGGTGTCTTTTCCCAAGTCAAATAAATTGATCTAGAAAATATTTCACAGCAATTCCAAGAGGTTTGTTTTTACTTGATTCCAGATCTAGTCAAGTTAAACGTCAAAATTAACAATCACAGCCGCATTCTCCAGGTCTATTAACTTGACCTCAGTAAACATGTTCGGATTCAGTATGTAACTGAAAAAGTCTGTGTGTCCTTTCAACAAAGCTGCCTGACCACTGACTATCATTCTCAGAATATGGCTCTTAATTTACACATAGCTATTACAAAGTCATTTTGTCTTCTGAATGGATATGGAAAACAAATTACAAACCTGGTGAAAGTTTCCCCAAATTATCCCGTAAAAATAATTGCTGGACATATGCTGGAATGATATTTTCTTCTAAAGATAGAATTGTTCCATCTAAATATTCCTGCAGAGTTTATAGCCCAAATGAAGGATCCTAAGACGCCATGAGTATTTAGCTTATTTTAAGAAGTATTTCAGCAACAGATGAAATGAATTAGAACAGAGATTAAACTTTATCATCTCATTTTAAGAATTTGAGGGGTTCTGGCATTGGGTAGCATATCCAAAATGATGTTATGCTCATAAAAATGCACACTTATCTACAACTATCTCCTTATATATTAGCACAAAGTATTTTGACTAGGTTCCCATTTCTCTATTTCTTCGTGAAGTCTTTTTATAGATTTCTTGAAATCTTATGCCAGCATCTTCATTATTTGCCAAAAATATCAAATATATTTGATGTCCGCATGTAGTTTATACATGGAATTTCAAATTGTCCTTCTCTAGGCCAAGTCTTATTTTTCATTGAAACAGAACTTTCATCTGAGCTCCATCATAAGAGTTTATCTGTATCCACTGTTACAGGGCTTCATGACGGTTTCACTGTTTGCTATGCTCTACTGTGGGAACAAGATTAGATGTTTCAGCCACAATATTCAGGGTAGTTGTGGTTATGATGTGAAGACCAATAATGTCCAAATCCTGGGCACTGAACAATAACAATTTTTTATTCTGATAGTACATCTTAACCTGACCGGATCCTATTCTGCCTTGTTACAATATGTCAGCCAAGCCACTAGTGAGACCCTTCCTAATGGTGTAGATAGGAAGGAGTGGAAAGGAGAGAGTTGTACTCACACTAATTTGCTTTATCCTGAAAGGTACACATGGCACTGTGCTTATAACTGATTGGTTGATGGTCGTAGGGCCCCTCCTGACCACAAGGAAGAGAAGAATTGTACATCTCACCATGTACCCAGGAGACACCTTTATAATGCAGTTTTACTGGTGACTCTGGCTATGGCCAAGTGATCTAACTGGTAAGTAAATTTCTGTCTCAGCTTTTTATTTTGTAGAGGGGAACATCTTGTTTTCCATCTTCTTTTAGCAAACAATGATGGACTATCTAACTAATCTAACAGATGTAATTTGCTGGTACACTTTGTCCTCAACAGTGTGATGAGTGTGTTTGATTTCTGCCTAAGAAAGGAAGCTTATTTGATTGAATTGAGCTCCTGTAACAGTAAAGACAGTGGTTTATGGTACAAGTTGTCAACAGTGCTGACAAATGCGATTTTGCTCTATGAACTTTTTCATTAAATGAAGAAAGAGAAATTTGAAGGAGTCTGTGGCAAGCCTTCAGGACTGCCAGTTACAAACACATCTTTTTGTCTTAGAAAAAAAGAAAAAAAACAACTGTCTTACAAATATCTCATAAAAGGTCTCTTATAAGTCAATATTTTTTTAAATACTTTATTTTTTTCTTCAAGTTACATCTCAGTAACAAACCCCTCCCTATTCCCCCTTCCTATCCCACCCTTCCACCCTCTTCCCCCCAGAAGTTTCCCCTTTCAGTCCAACAGATTGTTTTCTAAGTATTATACAAAACAATAGATATAAATATGCCACATTTATGAGAGTTAAATGGCCCAGTATACCTTCCCAATGTCCACTTTATACATATTTGGCCCCTGACTTTAACATTCTGCTATCTAACCATCTCCATGTGTTTAAAGGTCTATATGTGAATCAACAATCAAACTAACTTGCAACACACTTTTAAGAGTATCTTCTTAGATCTATAACACCCTCTTGATTCCTAAACAATTCAAAATTTAACTATGAGACTCTAGCTGTCTATTCTTGAACCACCTCAGAGACCTGAAAGGGATAAATATATTTGCTTATATAGGAAGTGCAGGGCCTGCAGCTTCCAAAACTAAGAAAGGACATACCAATGACTGCCTGGACAGTTCCCATTTTCTCTTCATACATTCCAGCATCAGTCTTCAGCCTTTGGGTCCTGTTTCTTTGACAGACATTTGTTGTAGAGCAGGGATTATGAAGGACTTACCTACCCTGTCTTGGCAGAGTAAGGCTGTCAACTTCCCTGCTACCAAGTTTTGTTCTTTTTGGACAGCAGTCTGTCTGCAGTTGGTGCAGGGGTTTTTTCATGCCAAGAGAAAGGCTTGCCACTAATTCAACCATCTTACAGTGGAGGTTCTTCGATGCTTATCTTCTACTTGGAGTAGAATAGGGGGTGCTGTCAGGCGCTGATATGTCTCGATATCAAAAAAAAATCTTGATTTAAGATTACATCTTTGTTTTTTTTTTTTTTTTTGGTTTTTCGAGACAGGGTTTCTCTGAATATATCTGGCTGTCCTGGACTCACTTTGTAGACCAGGCTGGCCTCAAACTCACAAAGATCCGCCTGCCTCTTCCTCCCAAGTGCTGGGATTAAAGGCGTGCGGAACAACCGCCTGGCTGAGATTACATCTTTGAATGCCATAATCTGCAGATCTCTTGGG
Source organism: Lophiomys imhausi (assembly GCA_907164525.1). NCBI lineage: Eukaryota > Metazoa > Chordata > Mammalia > Rodentia > Muridae > Lophiomys > Lophiomys imhausi. Next base: position 601,686 of record CAJQZJ010001511.1, on the reverse strand, counting down.
GTTTTTGAAGATGCCCTATCCATCTCTTGTATTTAGATAAGCAAATGTTGCTTGTCTCTTAGCAAC
>CAJQZJ010001511.1:543606-601220 GCA_907164525.1 Lophiomys imhausi | reverse complement strand
AAGGCTGCTATGAACATAGATGAGGAGACTTCCCTATGTCTCCGTGAGAGGTCCTTTGGGTGTATACCCAGAAGTGGTATGGCTGGGTCTTGAGGCAAGGTTATTCCTAGATTTCGAAGATATCGCCAGACAGACCTACATAGTGGTTGCACAAGCCTGCACTCCCACCAGCAATGGAGTAGGGTTCCCCTTTCTCCACACCCTCGCCACCATGCGCTATCATTTGAGCTCTTTATTTTAGCCATTCTAACAGGTGTTAGGTGGAATCTCAGGGTCGTCTTGAGTTGCATTTCTCTGATGATTAAGGATGTTGAACATTTCTTCAGGTGTCTCTCAGCCCTTAGGGATTCCTCCTTTGTGAATTCTCTATTTAGCTCCATCTCCCATTTTTGTTTGGATTATTTGTTTTCTTGGCATTTAGTTTCTTGAGTTCTTTGTAGATTTTAGATAATAGCCCTCTATCAGATGTGGGGTTGGTGAAGATTTTCTCCCAGTCTGTTGGTTGCCGTTTTGTTCGAATGACAGTATCCTTTGCTTTACAGAAACTTTTCAGTTTCATGAGGTCCCATTTATTGATTGTTGATCTCAGGTCCTGAGCTGTTGGTGTTCTGTTCAGTAAGTTGTCACCTGTGCCAATGAGTTCGAGGGTTTCTCCTACTTTTTCTTCTAGTATCTTTAGTGTGGCTGACCTTATGTTAAGGTCTTTGATCCACTTGGAATTAAGTTTTGTACAAGGTGATAGGTATGGGTCTAATTTCATTCTTTTGCAAGTGGAGATCCAGTTGGACCAGCACCATTTGTTGAAGATGCTGTCCTTGTTCCATTGTGCATTTTTGGCTTCTTTGTCAAAGATTAGTTGGCCATAGGTGTGTGGATCCATGTTTGGGTCTTCAATTCGATTCCATTGATCCACTGGTCTGTTTCTATACCAGTACAATGCTGTTTTTATTACTGTTGCTCTGTAGTACAGCTTGAAATCTGGGATGGTGATACCTCCAGATGTTTTTTCATTGGACAGGATTGATTTAGCTATTCTGGGCTTTTTGTTGTTCCATATGAAGTTGAGACTAGCTTTTTCCAGGTCTATAAAGAATTGTGTTGGTATTTTGATAGGAATTGCATTAAATCTATATATTGCTTTTGGTAGGATAGCCATTTTTATTATGTTGATCTTACCTATCCATGAGCATGGGAGATCTTTCCATCTTCTAAAGGCCTCTTCCATTTCTTTCTTCAGGGGCATGAAGTTCTTGTTATATAGGTCCTTCACATGCTTGGTTAGAGTTACCCCCAGGTATTTTATGTTGTTTGTGGCTATTGTGAAGGGGGTTGTTTCCCTTATTTCTTTCTCGGTATATTTGTTTGTTGTATAAAGAAGGGCTTCTGATTTTTTTGAGTTAATTTTGTATCCAACCACCTTGCTGAAGTTGTTTATCAGCTGTAAGAGTTCTTTGGTGGAGTTTTTGGGGTCGCATATGTATACTAACATATCATCTGCGAATAGGGATAATTTGACATCTTCATTTCCAATTTTTATCCCTTTGATCTCCTTTAGTTGTCTTATTGCTCTAGCAAGGACTTCAAGTACTATATTGAAGAGATATGGTGAAAGTGGACATCCTTGTCTTGTCCCTGAGTTTAGAGGAAATGCTTCAAGCTTCTCTCCATTTAATTTTATGTTGGCTACTGGCTTGCTGTATATTGCCTTTATTATTTCTAAGTATGGTCCTTGTATGCTCGTTCTCTCCAGAACTTTTAGCATGAAGGGGTGTTGGATTTTGTCAAATGCTTTTTCTGCATCTAGCGAGATTATCATGTGGTTTTTTTCTTTCATCTTGTTTATGTGGTGAAATACATTGATAGACTTTCGTATATTGAAACATCCCTGCATTCCAGGGATGAAGCCTACTTGATCATGGTGTATGATACTTTTGATGTGTTCTTGAATTCGGTTTGCTAGTATTTTATTAAGTATTTTTGCATCTATGTTCATGAGGGAGATTGGTCTGAAGTTCTCTTTCTTTGTTGGGTCTTTGTGTGGTTTAGGAATCAGAATGACAGTGGCCTCATAGAATGAGTTTGGCAGTGATCTTTCTGTTTCTATGTGGTGGAAGAGTTTGAAAAGTAATGGTGTTAGTTCCTCTTTGAAGGTCCGGTAGAATTCCGTGCTAAAGCCATCTGGCCCTGGGCTTTTTTTGGTTGGGAGATTATTAATGACTGTTTCTATTTCCTTAGGTGTTATTGGGCTGTTTAAGCTGTTAATCTGATTTTGATTTAGTTTTGGTAGGTGGAATTTATGGAGGAAATTATCCGTTTCGCTTAGATTTTCAAATTTAGTGGAATATAGATTTTTAAAGTAATGTCCGAATATTTTCTGGATCTCCTCAATGTCTGTTGTTATTTCTCCCTTTTCATTTCTGATTTTGTTGCTTTGTGTTCTTTCCCTTTGCCTTTTAGTTAATTTGGCTAGGGGTCTGTCTATTTTGTTGATTTTCTCAAAGAACCAACTCTTGGTTTCATTGATTCTTTGTATAGTTCTTTTTGATTCTAAGTTGTTGATTTCAGCTCTAAGTTTGATGATTTCCTGTCTTCTGCTCTTCTTGGGAGTGTTTGTTTCTTTTTTTTCCAATTCACCCAGCTTAGCTGTTAGTTCACTAATATGAGCTGTCACAATTTTCTTTTTGAAAGCACTTAGCGCTATGAACTTTCCTCGTAGCACAGCTTTCAATGTATCCCATAGGTTTGGGTATGTTGTGTCTTCATTGTCGTTGGATTTTAAGAAGTCTTTGATTTCCTTCCTTATTACTTCCCTGATCCAGTGGTCATCCAGTAAGGAGCTGTTCAATTTCCATGTGTGTGTAGGCTTTCTGTTGATTCTTTTACTGTTGAAAACCAGCTTTATTCCGTGGTGGTCTGATAAGATACAAGGTGTTATTTCAATTTTCTTGTATCTACTGAGACTATCTTTGTGACCAATTATGTGGTCGATTTTGGAGAAGGTTCCGTGGGGTGCTGAGAAAAAGGTGTATTCCTTTGTGTTTGGGTGGAACGTTCTGTAGATATCTGTTAGGTCCATTTGGTTCATGATCTCTGTTAGACTCAATATTTCTCTGTTTGTCTTCTGTCTTGATGATCTGTCCTTTGTTGTGAGTGGGGTGTTGAAGTCTCCCACTACTAATGTGTTGTGATCGACGTGCTCTTTAAGTTTTAGAAGTGTTTCTTTTACAAAAGTAGGTGCCTTTGTATTTGGGGCATTGATGTTCAGTATTGAGATTTCCTCTTGATGAATATTCCCTTTAATGAGTATATAGTGCCCTTCTTTGTCTTTCTTCATTAACTTCAGTTGGAAGTCTGTTTTGTTTGATATTAGGATGGCTACTCCAGCTTGCTTCCTGGGTCCATTTGCTTGGAAAACCTTTTCCCAGCCCTTTACTCTGAGGCAGTGTCTATCTTTTGTAGTTAGATGTGTCTCTTGTATACAGCATAAGGAAGGGTCTTGCTTGCGGATCCACTCTGTAAACCTATGTCTTTTTATTGGGGAGTTGAGTCCATTGATGTTGATGGATATTAGTGACCTGGGGTAGTTATTTCCCATTAGTTTGGTATAGGCGGTGGTTCTGTTCCTCTTTTGGTTTAGTTGCTGATGGGTTTTCTATTCCCTTTGTTTTCTTGGGTGGAGTTTTCTTCTCTGGGTTGGGATTTTCCTTCTAGGATTTTCTGCAGGGCTGGGTTTGTGGGTAGATATTGTTTAAATTTGATTTTGTCATGGAATATCTTGTTTTCTCCATCTATGTTGATAGAGAGTTTTTCTGGGTAAAGTAGTCTGGCTGGGCACCTATGATCTCTCAGGACTTGTAGTATATCTGACCAGGCCCTTCTAGCTTTTATCGTTATTGGGGAGAAGTCAGGTGTAATTCTGATGGGTCTGCCATTGTATGTGACTTGACCTTTTTCTCTTACAGCTTTTAATATTCTTTCTTTGTTCTGTACATTTGGAGTTTCAATTTTTATGTGGTGAGAGGAGTTTCTTTTCTGGTCTAATCTGTTTGGTGTTCTGTAAGCCTCATGGATTTTTATTGGCATCTCTTTTTTCAGGTTTGGGAAGTTTTCCTCTATGATTTTGTTGAAGATATTTCCTGGACCTTGGAGTCTGGAGTCCTCTCTTTCCTCTATACCTATAATTCTTAGGTTCCGTCTTTTCATTGAGTCCTTGATTTCTTGCATGTTGTGGGTGAGAGATTTTTTAGCCTTCTCATTTTCTTTGGATGTTGTACTGATTTCTTCCACTAAATCTTCCATGCCTGAGATCCTGTCTTCCATCTCTTGCATCCTGTTGTTGATACTCACATCCGTAGTTCCTGTTCTCTTACCTTGGTTCTCCACTTCCTCTTTTAACTCTGACTGTGTTTTCTTTATTGTTTCTATTTCTATTTTCATATCTTGTATGGTTTTGTTCGTTTTGTACATTTCCTTCTCCAGCTTGCTTGTTTTTGTATGAAAATCTTTCATGGCTTTTTCCTTTTCCTGTTCAAGCTCTGTCACCTTGGCTTGGAGCTCTTTAATGGTGTTGTTCCTTGTTTTGATTTGTAGAATTGTGGCTTCTTTGAATTCCTTCATAGATTTAAGTTCTTCTTGCAGGGACTCTATCACTTTCCATAATGCAGAATTGTCAATGTTTTCATGGGTTTCTGTTGGTGTGTGGTCATCCGAATTGGATGAGCTAGGATGATTCTGCTTTGTTGGAGTCATATTTCCTTGATTTCTTTTTTTTTTTTTTTTTTTTGACCTTTGGCCATTGCATGCATTTATGTGTCTGTTTTTTGTGCTTGGAACCACGGTGGATGATTTGGTGCAGGGGACAGTTACTTGGCTATCTGTCCTTACTTACAGGGGGATTTCAAGGTCACTGTGGTTTTAATCGCCTGAGGTACTGTGAGCTGGTGCATCCTATTCCCAGGTTGTGAGTAATGGACCAGGATTGTTTCACTGCTTCCAATTCAGACTTCCCTATGTTGCACTCTGAGTTATCAGCCTGTAATGGTTCTGATGGTATGGGCCTGTTTGCCCAGGCACACATTCTGTGGGCTTTGTTTGTCGTCACGGAGGCTGACAGGGTCTGGCTCCACACCTAATATGTCTGGATTTTCCAGGATACAGCTATGGTCCTGATTTCTGGTTTCTCTCTAGGCTTCTCGCCACAGGGCTGGACTCTGTGCCTGATCCCTTCCTGTCTGCGCCGCCAAGGGTCCTGTGGGTACCCTAAGCCCCGGATCCTCTCGTTCCAGCAACTCAGCCGTGGGTGCATGGATCCCTGGCCCCGCCCACGCCTGTCTCTCTCCCCAGATGACCTGCCGTGGGTTCGCTGGGATTTGGCCCTGCCAGCTATGCTCCCTCCCCAGCTGTACTACTATGAGTGTTCGGGATTCGGCCCCTCCCGCCCGCCTTTGTGTTCCCAGTTTCCCGCACTCTCTCAGAACCTCCCGCCCTCCGCTTCACAAGCGGCTGCGGACTACCCGCTGAGCCCCCTGTTTGTTCCTTGCTAAGCCTTCCACTATCTCGCAAAGTTTTTTAAGTGGGTATAAGTTCAACCTGATGTGTGGGGAGCCCAAAAGGCCAGCGATCTATGGCCAAGTGGACCCTGATTCTGCCTGCTGTAAGTTGGGATCGATCTTACCAGGCGCCTCTCCAAATGGGAGTTCCCGAATCCCGCGTTTAGTGGCTTCCGTGTCTGTGAAAGATGGGGAGAGCCTTTCCCTGGGACTTTTAACAGTCCCTTGGGAGCTGTGAGTGTTCCGGGGGGGGGTGGGTCTAGCGCCTCCAGTTTTTGCACAGTGCCCAATAACTCTGTGTTTTTTATGGCTCTTTTTTCCCCCGCGTTCAAAATGCATCAGTGAAGGTCGTCGCCATCTTGGCCCGCATAAGTCAATATTTTGAAAGAACACTTTATTCAGTCCATTCTTCTCAATGGAGTAGCTCTGCATGAATCGATGAAGGGTGCGGAGTTCTATGGATTTGGTAATCATGTTCCAATTTCTTCTCGGTCATTTTTAATTGGCACTTTAGTTGCCTCCATTGCTAAAGGACAGATTTATGCACTGCTTGTTGTTCAATCAATGAGCATTGCAAGCAATAAGGGTAGAGAGTTGCAAAGCTCCCTGTAATTTTTCCTAAGGTGGAAAAGTCAGTCAGCATCAATTGAGAGCTGGGTAAATCACTTATTCTAATATTGTTGATTTAAACCCATGTAAAGACATGGCCTTTCTGACCTATGGCACAATTGGCATCATTAATTATATCCTTCTTCTCAATACTTCCAGAAGTTATTCATGCTTTTTCATGCCACCTGTATAATAATTCTATATGTACAAAAATAGACCAGCTCATAGATAACAGTTTTGAAATTTAGGTGTGATTTTTTTAACTCCATAGAATAAAATTACATTCTACTTCAAGGAAACTATTTAATATTGAACTTTAAGTTAAAATATAACATTTTATTAATGAATGCTTGCTTAAGTATCTTTGTGTTTTGTGGAAAAATATTTTCAACTTCAAGTGAAATGAGTGAATTTTAATATTACTACACAGGAATGATGTCACATTGACCTTATACCAAGCCCAAAATTGAATAATATGTACAGTTTACAATATGAGCAAATGGGCAAAAACCAAAAATGTGTTATTAGGTTTCCTCTGCAGCCACAGTCATAATTTACATATTACGCCCAGAAGAAAGGGAAAATCAGAGTGCTAAAGACAATTGACAATTGCAAGACATTATTATGGGATCAGGTTGTCATGGGATCCCCAGTAAACCACTCACTGATAGACTCACTTTCACAAACTCAGGCCATCTCATATCTGCTACCCTCTTTTCTACTGGCATCAGCCTCTTCCCTTCTCTTTTCATATGAAATCATCATAGATGCAAAACTCGGATTTGACAGTACAACTTTTAGAATCTGATCTGTATTTATTTCAATTTCCTGGATTTGTTTTCTAATAAATAGGGCAATAGAGCACCTCTTCCCATCATTGAAGTCCCAGGTTTACTCATGAGAATTCAAGCTTATAGAAAAAAAATATGGCTAATTAAACTATTTACCCGTATTTATATTATCTTTAATTGGTTCGGCGGTGTTAATCCTTAACCCGCCATTATAAATGAATACAAACAGACACCGGGTAGATCTTAACAAGCCTAGGCCTGTGTTGTGTAATCCTAGCCCATCTAAGCTAGCTCATAATTATATTACCCAAATATAACCCCATGTATACATATGTACCTTTGGACTATTATTCTCCACGCTAAGCTAATGTTTCAGGCCACATAGAAGGATCTTCTTTAGTCTACCCAAGGCATGTCTTCCTTGTTTGCTCCTGGCTTCTTCTTGGCCTTCCTCTGCCGAAGATGCTCTGTATCTCTCTAAAAGCCCACAAACCTTAGTCCTGCCTACCTCTGTCTTTGCCCAATCTCCCGGCCTCAGCATTTATTTAACCAATCAGGGTCAATTAACTAACAGACAGCAAACAGGACCAATTAACATTTAGAATGCTTAACACCACTCCATCACAAGCTTGTGGAGAAGGAGTCATGAGAATTATGTAACTGTTTGTGGATATTTCCCTTGCCATGGCACAGACCTAATACATATTTGCTGAATGAGTAAATATCTGTTGAGTGTTTGGATACCATAAAACCATGATTTTATTTAACTATTGTTTAATGTAGAACAGAAGTAAAAATATAGAGAACAGTGAAAGCTATCACATATGATCCACTTGTGTGTCAGTCATGGTTCAATGGATCCTGTCCCTTGTAATAAAATTTAATGTGTATTAAAGTCCTTTAGAACACAGGCTTTACAATTTCATAGATAGACTGAGCCATGAAACTAAGTTGTCCATTGTCACACAACTGGTAAGGGCCTATCATTTTTTTCCAAACAGTTTACCTCCATGGCCAGTCAGCAGGGTTACCATGCCATTCCTCTTTCTGTGATTTTTTAATGAGCAATGAGTAGCCCATAGTGAAAACAAATTCCTCTCTTCTTGTTTCTTTCCCTTAATGGCCATGTTTTTCAGCACATATAGAAAATGGAGCGATAACATATTTCTGTATTTATTGTAGCTTTAATAATTTCAGCTTGTAAATTTGCTTTGAAAGCCCTAGTGTTTAAATATTAATCAAAGCCCTGGAACCTTCTAAGTAAGTGCTGTCAGAGAACAATCAGCATTAGTTAGATTTTTACTTGCTGACAATTTAAAAATGAGATTGTATATGAGATTACAGTAGCTTTCCTTCTTCCTGGAAACATTTTGGTCTCTAACATCATAAAATTCAAAGGAAAATGTTGGCACTCAACTTTAAAGGATAACTACTTGAAAATCAACAAATAAATATAAAAGCAATTATCGTCTTTATTAAAGATTTGGAAAATATAGCCTTTTAACAATACAACACTATAATTGCTTCCAAATATAATTTCCTCCATGTCTAGGTAAATGTATTAGTGGGTAGTATTCAGTGTGCTGATCTTCTGAGGAATTTTTTTTCCTGAGATCATGAATATATTACAAAATAAATCATAACACCAAAACCATTTCAGAACATATAATATTTTCAGAACTTGTAAAGAAAGTTTTCAAATATACAATAGTATAGTAATTAATTTTATTTTCTTCAGGAAAATAACAGGATTTATAAGCACATTATTTTATTGCTCAACTTAGAATTCTCTGAATATTTTGCATAAATTTCTTATAAAGGTTTGGCTTCTTTCCTTCTTTGTAAAGTAGAGACAATAACTCACTTTATGAAATTGGGATATTTAACACAGAGTTTAAAAACTTCTATTACTGTAATTATGAATATGAGGTAAAGTGATTTTTTATAAATATTGAAATTAAAAAGTGAATATCCTTTAATATTCAGATTTTGTTTTGTGATTACACGTGTGCCCTCATTAGTGCAGCCCACCATAACAAAAACACAAACTTCATGGCTTCGGCAACAGACATTTAGTGATCACAGTTCCCAAGGATGGAAAGGTCAAGAAGCCAGTAAGGGTGGGCCTAGGAAATGCTCTCTTCCTGTCTTATTTTGAAGCCATCTTCCTGTGGTGCTGTCTCATGACTGTCTTCTAAGCATGCTATTTATGGGTGTCTCTTTCCTTTCTCCTATTGACCATACATTTATAGTATCATTAGATCTCAAGCACCACGTTTATTGTCTTACATTCAAATACAGTTATTCTGAGGTTGTGAGTTTCAACATATAAATGTAAAAAACCAGTCCACTGAAAGTTAGAAAATCCCCTATAATGGTTCTTAAAAAAAAAAAGGTAATCTACATTTAAATCATTTGGTAGAGTAGCTGCTCATCCATCACTTCCTATTTTAAAGAGGTAACTTGAGGTGTTGCTTAGAGAACCATTCATTGTCATGACTTGTATCTCCTCAAAAGCTACAGAGTATTCAACGGTAATTTCCAAGGATTTTTTTTCTAGAAGTTATGGGAACTTTACTTTTCAACACTACAGACTAAGGGATTTAGAAATAAACTTAAGAGAGAGTAGCTAGAAGCTTGTCTGGGCATGCAGTCAACTGCAAGCATGTGGAGAATGGGGCTGGAATGGTATGGCCCACACTGGACAAGTTCTAGTACTACACATCACTCCTCAATTTAGGTAAGTGTGAAATTCCTAAGGTCTTAAAAATAACAGAACAATGTCTCACTCTAACCAATTGAACCTCATAATTATGAAAATAAGAGATGATGGCATTTTAAATTAAGAGTGAAATGTCTGCAACCAGAAAGTCATAATGACTCACTTCACATTATGTGGAAGACCATTTGCCCATGGAGACATAAGTCCCAAATACCTCTGAAGCTTAGATTCCTATCTTTTTTTTTCTTTTTAATAGATTGTCTGGTTGGTAATGATAACTGTTTGTCATTTCATTCATTATTAACAGTTCATCACATGCAATCAACAATCAGCTAATTTTTTGAGTGTCTGAAAAGAAATACTGAATTGTAGCTCACATTCAGGGTAGAAAAACTTTAGAAAGTCTTTACTTCCCAAGCTTGTTAATATTCTGAGCAATTGCCCAAGTACCTATGTATTTGAATAAAATCTTATGGAACTATCATTTTATTTTATGTGGATGGATAAAATTTCTATTTTAAGTATTCTTATGTTTTTAAGTTGAGTTAGATAAAACATTAATTATATGGTGTCCCCGGCCTACTGCATTTTTATAAATGTGGAAGGAAAGATATATAAAAACCAATGCCTGTAGTAAACATTATGAAAGTAAATTCATACATTAACATACATTAGTAATAGACAAATATTGCTGCTTAGAAGTGCTATTAATGCCAAAATAATGATGAACTATTTCTATTGGCTTTTTGCTTTTAGCAGATCTTAACAACCTGTAGTTTAATTTCTCAAAATACAAGCCCTCTTTTCCTACATTGAAGATAATACTAGTAGAGTCCCATACTGGAAAGACCAGCTCCTGGCATATTTCTGGCAGCAGAGATTCTTGACACTGCCCTAGAGAAACAGATCCTACATGAAAAGATGCCTTGAGCATAGAGAAAGGACTGTGTGTGGGGAAATGAAAGCAAATGATTCTGTGATTCTGGCCATGTGTGATTTTGTCTCTCACTGTTGAGCCCTAGATGTTCTCTTTGGCTCACATTTAAATGACAGCAAGTCAACATGCTATGACTAGGAGCTTCTGTTGTTGGTGGTGAACTCTGTGGTATCTTATGCCACTTAACAGTCTGCCTATAATTTGGTCTTTGTTCCAACGTCTACCTTTCCAAAACACACACACACACACACATTTATCTTTCTAATATTCCAGTCAGCACTGATGACACACAATAAATGGAAATAGAGTACACATTTTATGGGAAAGGATGGGAAAGATGACCAAGTTATAAAATTGTCTGGCTTTAGAATGCCATCACCCCTTTACCCCTGGGCAATTGTTAGGTGGTGACTCAGTTGTCTGACTCTACATTTCAGACAGATGTAGATGGCTGGAGACAGATTCAGCATGATGGCTTACTCACACATAGGCTGGGCTGAATTAGCTAAATCCCATCAGGAGTACACAGGAAAGACACATACCAATGACTGACTCAAGTAAATCCTACCTTCTCCCATTTGAAACTTTATTATTTAGCTCTTTATACAGGTATATCCACACATACATTTCCAAGTATTTTTCATATATTCTTTATTTCTATATTCTGTTTATTAAATGACTGAACTGTGACAAATGTCAAATTTAGCACTTGTTGATAAAATTTGAACATTTACACATGATATATAGATGAACAAACAGATGTCTAGATAGGATAAATGTTTTCTTTAAGTTAGCTTGCTATTTTTCCTAGAGATTGGACTTAACACCTTTGGGCTCATTCCCTGTGAAATTCTTACCTAACTTTTTTTTTTCTAAGTTTTGTCATTCAGAAATATTTAAGAATATTAATGAGCCATGGTGGCAGTCAGGCTTTTTTGTCAACTTGACTGAATTAAAAAAAGCTAAGAGGCATACCTCTGGGTATATCTATGAGGATGTTTTTTGCCAAGGTTTAAATGAGGGTGGAAAACCCTCTCTAAAAGTGAGTGGCACCATTACACAGGCCGGGGTCTCAGAGTGAGTGGAAAGAAAAAAGCAAACAACATTCATCTCTCGCTTCTTCTTGACTGAGGTTGCACTATGACCACCAGCTTCAAGCTTTATATCCATGATTTAATTGCTATGACACAATTCCTCCACAAATTATGAGCCAAAAATAAGCCATTCCTGACTTTACTTGCTTTTTGTAAATTCGTTACACCAATGAGAAAAGTGACTAACATAGCTACCAGGTAGTAGGTTCGGTGAATACATCCGGTGTTGAAAGTGAGACAGACACAAACTGAGAACAGGAAAAAGGATTGAAAACTGACCAGGTCTTTGACGATATCTAGAGTCACTGATCCAATCCCAAAGAACACTGATTTTAGTTTCACAGGAAAAGAATTTCCTTGACATTACTGCTTACTTAAATCAGTATTTCCTTATCTCTTTGTTTGCAATAAAATATTCCTTATAGAGCAGAGTAATAAAGTAATAAAGTAACAAGTGCAATAGGGATTGAAGCTAACACATAAAAATCCTGAAGTAAATCCATTCAATTTGTGAGGTGTAAGAAGGCTGTTTCAAATTTTCATAAAGCAGGGTTTGGGACAAGAAACACTAAGGTAGTCATATACATTTGTTTGTTGAAATACTTTTTCAAGTACAGGGGTTTTTAAAACTATTGTAGAGAGATAATGGTGATTAAACATTTGCATTTAATGTCAGTAAGAACTTAGAATAGCAAACCCAGTCGGTGCCTAGAAAAGCATATTCCATGATATGACTAGCTTAGGTTGGTGACTTGCCATATGAAATAAGTGATACGCGATGCCATTTTATTGCATGTTCTATATTAGAAACACTCTACTGGCCTCTGTTTCCAGGGATACCAACATTAACACACTGATAATTAGATTTGTCTATTGAACAGTTGTCATAGAATGCAAAACAAGATGTGACATTGTATGAAAATACATTGACATTAATGAGATAAGATATTTGGTGGCACTTATTTTCCAAGTACTGCAGTAAGTGCTGGCCACGTCTTCCCCTACTACAGTTTCATTTTCTGCCTTTGAAAGGTAGGACTCTTACTATCCCATCTACTTATGAAAACATGTCACCCTTGACCCTAATCTAAATCACCTAATCAACTTTCAGTGAGACTCAAGGTATAATTCACCCTGAGGCAAATATCGTTCCAGGTTACAAGTGTGCAACCATTAGGCTAATGTGAGAAACAAAACAAAATCAAACAAACAACAATGACAACAAAACAATTTAGTAGAGTGTCTAGGAATGGACATGGTGTCTTAAACATTCTCTACTGTCAGCTACAGTTTATAAGCATTTCCACATTACAAATATTTTATTTCATCTGTTCTATTAGTCAGAGTTCTCTAAAGACACAAAACTGACAGAATATATGCATGTGTATATATATTCATATATATACTTATATATGTGTGCATATATACATTTCTAATTTCTCTATCTATGATAGATAAGAACTTATAAATTTATAAATACATAAATAATGTAATTTACTGATTAATATTCTGGAATATGTGGTATCCAAGACAAAGGTATCAGTAGTTCCAGTGTATGATGAGGGTCTGTTCCTTGTTCAAAATCTTCTTGCAATATCTTCATAAGATAGAGAGGAAAGAACAATGAATAGTGTATAGACTGTAGAGGATTTAGGAGCACAAAAGTGTCCAGTATCTTTTTTGTATCTCGCTGCAGATTTATTAATGACATCCATGTGGATTCATTCCTCATCACTTTCTTACCTGATATTCTCACTCTTAAAAATACCATACTGAGTATTGCCTTAGGAGAATTGTTTGCGGAGAGTGTTTGGGAGAATTGTTTGGAGAAAATATATTTTAGCCTGTACTCTTCAGAATTTATGTATGTTTCATCTCTGAAGTATATCCACTATTTCCTAATACTCTAAAGATCTAGATCTTAACTTGTTCTACTGTCAACTTTAAAGGTGATACTCAAAGTCTCATCTAAATGTCACCTAAATCAGATGAGAGTGAGACTCAAGGTACAATGTATTCCAAGCCAAGTCCTCCTCCAACTGTGAACTTTTGAAATCAATTGAGTTAATGTGCTTCTAAAATACAATGGTGAGGCAGATGTAGACTGACATTCCTGTTTCAGAATGGGAAAACAGGAGAGAAGAAATAAGTAACAAGTACCAAGGAAGTCCAAGAACTCAACATACAAAACAAATTTTAACATCAAGTCTTGAGAATAACCCATTTTCAGTCCATTTCCCTGCCTTCTGTACACCTGGGCATTATGTCCCTAACATTATGACAAACCTCACTACCACAACTTTGTCATCCAAATAGCATTTCTCACAGTTGGAGTCTCAGGATGGGGCCATCAAGTTGTAAGATTTATTGATGTTGTATTGTTTTTGGGCCCTGAGGCCCTTTAGGTCATTTTCTGAAATATAGAGGAAGGCAGTGATGACTCCATAGTCCTTGTATTCTGTGTAGCATCAGAATTAGCATTTCATGAAACCTACCAAAGTTAATGACCTATGCCTTGTAGAGAGATGAATTAGAATATATTTGGGTCTGTGCTAACCTCAAGTCATGGCAGATGAATTCTGTGTGTGAGTATGGCAAAGAGAGACTTAAGACACACTGAATATGAAGGCCCAGGGGTCACTTAAAATTCTTCTTTTGAAAGCACTATGATTTGGGAGTAGACTTTGAGATTCTCTGAAACACTTATGGTTCTATTTCCTTTATATTGATGAACAGTATCAAGTTTCCTTGTGTTTAACTAGTCATTTAACAAATGTTGCCTTACCCACATTCTTACCTTTTGCCTCCGAAAAGAATTAATTTTAATTCTTTTCGGAGAAAATTTCTCAAGCAGAGAACTTCCTGTCTTTGAGTTATTTCTTAGTATGTTTTACTGTAATGAATCAAGAAGACTAGGCATCTACTTTAACATTTGTTCATTAATTTCTTCCAACAAACCAGTAAACATCCTATTTCATCTTCAACTATATTTTCATTGTTCTTTTTGTTTCTATAAATCATTCTGAGATGAGTCCAAACCAGTCAAATCCTTTATCACCTTTTAAGAGGTGTTGTATTTGTTCCTGTGCATTATTTCTTATTTATGGCTAAGACTTGAACAACATCCAAATGTCTACCAGCATCTTGATCATGACATAGCTACCTTAGAGTGTTTAAAAGTCTCCTTGAAGCTCTTCTACTTTTCTGAACTCCAAGTACAGCCTCTATTCACTGTCCAGTGTCAATAACATTTCAACATATTTAGGTATTTGCTACGGCAACACCCTACTTCTTAGTAACAATTTCTATTTTAATATATTGGTGCTACTGTAGCAAGAATGCAGACTGATTAAATTATAAATAATATTTATTTTCTCCTAACTCTGTAGTCAAAATCAAGGCACTCATAGATTGTTGGGTGATGATCTGATCCCACTACATAGAATTTGATATTGGCAGGCCTGTTCAATCATGGTATCAAGGTGCAGACAAATGCATATCCTCACAGTAGAAGAACAAAAAGGATAAGCTGATGCCTTCCAAATCTATGAATTTTCAAACTGTCTACAGTTGAACCCTTAAGATTGAATCACTTTCGAAATGCTCATTAATGAATAACCACATTGTATTGTAAGTCTTAATATGATTTTGGGGACTACACTTGCAGACAGAAAGCCTCCAGTTTCTTACCCTTGAAAGGAAATGAATAATACCTTGACTGTGGTAGAAATAGGATGCAAAGTGAAACCACAGTTAGGGGTGCTGCACAGGTTCAGAGGCTTTTAAAAGGGTCTCCTCCCTATGTACAATGAAGTTATATGCAAACATATGCTTAAAGGAAAAGGATGTAATAAACTATGCAACATAATCCCCCTCCTGGTGTATCAAACACATATGTTGGGTTATGGGAAAAGTTAGAATAAATGGAATCTTCAAGACCAGATAAAAGTAGGTTTAAATAACATGTAGGCATTTTATAGCCAAGTCTTAGTTCCTTTATGTACAAAACTATGAGAATACTTTATAGTGTCCCTGAGTAGGGCAATGTGTGTTTGTGGTTGTTTGTGTATACATTTATAAGCAAAATGCTGGACAGAGATATGAAAAAGATGGTAGCTGTAAATAAAATTGTTATAATAGTACAATTGCTTTTTTTTTAATCAGTTGTAGCTAGCATCCTGCTGGCCTTATGCCACATTTTGACTTTCAAATCTCACCTGTTTGCTCTGGCCTTTGTTCAACTGTTCCTAGGAGTTCAGTGGTTTTTTTTTTTTTTTTTCTTTTCTTCATTTCCAACTGGGAGGATTTATTAACAGTATTTTCATGGTTTGAGTAGGGGGAAAAACTGATTCAAAGTGTTCTTAAGGTCAACCAATTTAAATATCTGGCTTGTTCTTATTTCCTCTTAAATATTACTACCTTTGTCAGAGAGTGTGAGAATAGGATACAATGCTTATACATCTGTGGCTCATAGTCCTAACAAATAAATACTGCTGGTTTGACTGTTCACTGCAGTTACTGGTAGATAAATATAGTGTTAGATGGCAATTCTATAGAAAGGGGTAAAACAAATGATGGTGCAAAGGAACCACTGACTGAAAATCCATGAGGATAATCAGTTTTAATAATATCTTTCATGGTTCATAATGACTCCTGCCTCATTAGATGTGGCTAAATAATTAAATAGGACAGCAGAGACATAGCTTTTACCATAACAGACAGTGTATATTAAATGCTACCAATTTACCAATTTTAATTTTCTCTGTTACAGAATCATTAGCTTTGCAAACAATAATGATCTATGACAGACAAATTAATACATTTTTGCCTTCTGTGCCAGTTATTAAGCTATTGTGGCTCTCAGCTTCAAACAAACTCCTTTATTGTTTTCCTTTATGATTCTTTGAATAACTGTATCCCTTATTAACTCACTGTCTTCTTTTAGGCTCTGAGAGGAGGGCTTTCTATAGGAGAATTGGAAAGCAGAATGAGGATGAGGACAGGACATATTCTACATGCTCTTATCTGTATCACCCTGGAAATAGTCCTGTATGGGTATCTATCATGCACTCCAAGAACTGAAGCTGATATCAGTCTATAGTTTTAGTTTATGGCATCCTATAAAAGAATGTCTTAAAACCTGTTTAGTTTTTTTTTTTTTCAAAACCAGCTAAGACAAATTCAATTAGCGAAAGCCCATATACTGAGCCCCTCCTATACCACACCCAGAGGTGAGATCAAGCAACACCAAATCCTGAGACAAAGTTCTGTAGGACATTTTATAATTTTAAATACTGTTGCAATCCCCATACACTTGTTTCCTGAACCCAAATGTGGCAGTGATTTCCACAAGTAAATGCTTAGGCATGACCTTTGGTAGACCAAGCCTTCCCCCCACCTCTATTGTTTGTAAGTAATTTCGCTCTTAACTCAGCTAGTGGATTTTCACCTGATAGTATCCAGGCAAATAAATAAGCCTAAGTTCTGCCCATACTGCAGTGATAGCAAACATGACATGAGCTGGTAAGGTCTTTGATCATGGATGGGCTAATTTTAAATTATGTTCTGTCTTATTACAAATGCCAGTGTACCTAAAGGTTAGTTGTCAAATAATCATGAGTGCAGTCATCGTCTATCTTAAGACATTTTCATCATGCATGTGCATGTGTGTATGTTTATGTTTGTGTGCCAACATATTTTTGATTAAATATATGTAACATGTGAGCTAGGTGTGGTGGCTCAAGCCTTTAATCCCAGCACTTGGGAGGCAGAGACAGGTGGATCTCCATGAGATCAAGGCCAACTTGGTCTACAAAGCAAGTCTAGGACAGTCAAGGCTGTTATACAGAGAAACCTTGTCTCAAAAAACCAACAAAAAACAATATATATATACATATATATATATATATTTATATTTAACATATGGAACCTGCTATGCAAAGACAATTTCATTAGACTTAAAATGCCTAAGAGGTATTGCAAGATGGCAGTGCACAACACACACTGTATACCAGTAACAGGACCTAGGGAACTGTAAAAAGAACAAGAGGACACACCACTGACCATGAAACACCCACATCTGTGTTTCCCTCACAACAAGGAGGACCCCCTCGATTACAACAACTCAAGGATCCAGTCACTGTCCCCCAGACCTGCCCTCCTTAACAAGATCAAATCCTGGCTCACAGTGATGCAGAACCCCAGTGCCTGTTTCCCAAGAGAGCTCCTCTGAGAGGCCACCCTATGAGCCCCAAAGTTATTCACCCTAGTGTCAGGTGTCCAGGCACATACTGCATCTAGAGAGAGCTCCTTGGAGAGATCTCACTCACAGCCACAGAGAGGCTCGCCCAGCCTGTGACCTCTGGATGCTTCCAGTGACCTTGAGTACCAGAGACACTCAGTCAGGCTCTGGCCTCCAGGTGCATACATATCCCCAGGGAGTGCTTATTGAGAGGCCTTCCTCAGAGCTGCAGAGATGCTACCACCCTGCCTCTGGCTGCCAGGCACTTCCAGCGACCTTGGTCAACTGACTAGTGCCAAAGACACTTGGCAGGTCTTATGGCTGCCAAGCAACTTTGCACCCCAGGGAGAGCTTCTCTTAGAGGTCTTCCTGTGAGTTCCTGGGATTTTCTCCCAGGCACCTGACCACCAGTACATCACTGTGAGAGCTAATTCTAAGGGTGCCTGATGAGCCCCAGGACACTAAGGCTCGGTTTCAGACCTCCAGCCACTTCCTACATTCAGAGAGACCTTATTTGAGGGGTCCTCCTCCAAGTCCAAGGGACACTTGCACTCGTCTCTGGCCTCTAGATACTCTCTGGCAGAACTTTTGACAGAGAGTTCCTGAGATGTCATCCACTGGAGTCCCAGGGAAGCAGGACCCCATATTTGGCCCCAAGGTGCTTCCTACTTCTTCAAGAGGTCATCTTCCCTGCTACAGCTTTCTATCTGCAGCCCTATCAACCTTCCACAAATGACCTCTGGATTGCAGGATCATACAGGAACATCCAGCCTCCAGACCAGCACTCTTTCTAGGGTACTAAATATAGTGGGCACCAGGAACAATCAACTGACCAGAGGGAAAACCAGATGACTAAAAGCCAGCTAAGGAACACAAACAACAAATCCTGGGCAATATGGTACTACCAGAACCCAGCTATCCTAGTACAGCAAGCTCTAACCATCCTAACACTGCACAAACACAAGAAAATGATGACAAACTATACTTATGGAAATTATTGAGGCCTTAAAAGAAGAAAATAAATCCATTAAAGAATTTAAGGAGATCATAATACTACAGGTGAAAGCAATGGAGAAATCCATTAAAGACATCCAGAAAAACTCAATCAAACAGGACAAAAGGGACAAAGCCATTAAAGTGATACAGGCTAAAACAATCAATATGAAGAAGAAAATGAATAAATTGGTACAAGACCTGAAAATGGAAATGGAAGCAATACAGAAAACACAAGCAGAGACAATCTAGGAGGTAGAAAACCTAGGTAAAAGAACTGGTGCTCCAGACACAAGCATCTCCAACAGGATACAAAAGATGGAAGATAGGATCTCGGGTGTGGAAGATTCAATAGAAGAAATCAATACACGAGCCAAATACAATGAGAAAACTAAAAACTTCCTTAACTAAAACATCCAAGAAATTAAGGACTCAATGAAAAGATGGAACACAAGCATAATAAGAATAGAAGAAAGAAAAGACTCTTGACTCCAAGGACAAGAAAACATTTTCAACAAAATCATAGAAGAAAATTTCTCAAACCAAAAGAAAGGGCTGCCCATAAAAATTCAGGAGGCTTACATAACATCAAATAGATTAGACCAGAGAAGAAATTCCTCATACTACATAATAATTGAAATATTAAATATACAGAATAAAGAAAGAATATTAAAAACTGCAGGAGATGAAGGCCAAATACTATAAAGACAGACCCATTAGAATTACATCTGTCTTCTCTTCTGAAAGTCTGAAAGCCAAAAGGACCTGGACAGATGTCTTACAGATCCCAAGAAACCACAGATGTCAGCCTAGACTCAGCAAAACTTTCAATCACCATAGATGGACAAAATAAGATATTCCACTACAAAATCAAATTTAAACAATTTCTATCCACAAGTCCAACTCGATAGAAGATCCTAGAAGGAAAATTCTATCCTAGAGACAATAACTACACCCAAGAAAACACAGGACACAAATAACCGCACTGCAGCAAAACCAAAAGAAACCCACAAATACACTACTTCCACCAACATCAAAATAGTATGAAATAACAATCAATGGTCATTAATATCTTTCAACATCAATGGACTAAACTTC
The DNA here is from genome assembly GCA_907164525.1 of Lophiomys imhausi. Lineage (NCBI taxonomy): Eukaryota > Metazoa > Chordata > Mammalia > Rodentia > Muridae > Lophiomys > Lophiomys imhausi. The sequence goes on along the minus strand of CAJQZJ010001511.1, from coordinate 581,186 downwards.
CCAACAAAAGACTCAGAATTACAGAATGGATCCATAAACACGACTCATCATTTTGTTTCTTACAAGAAATGCACCTCACCAACAAAGATGGACTTTACCTCAGAGTAAAGGACTGGAAAAATGTTTTCCAAGCAGATGGTCCTGGAAGCAAGGCAGAGTAACCATCCTAATATCAAATAAAATAGACTTTCAAATGAAATCAATAAAAAATGATAGGGAAGGACACTACGTACTTATTAGAGGAAAAATTCACAAAGATGACATTTTAATATTGAACATTAATGTCCCAAATACAAAAGCACCTACATTTGTAAAAGAAACATTAATAAAGTTTAGCCACACATTGATCCCCATGCATTCATTGTGGGAGACTTCAACACCACTCTCATACCAATAGACAGATTACTGAGACAGAAATCAAACAGAGAAATAATGAAATTAACCTAGGTCAAGAATCAAATGGACCTAACAGATATCTACAGAATGTTTCTCCCAAACACAAAAGAATATACTTTCTTCTCAGCACCTCCTGGAACTTTCTCCATAAATGATTATGTAGTCAGTCACAAATTTAGCCTCAATCAACAAAAGAAAATTGAAATAACCCCTTGTATCTTATTGGATTATCATGAATTAAAGCTGGATTTCACCAACAGAAGTAACAAAAAGCCTATACATTTATGGAAACTGAGCAGCTCTCTACTCATTGACCACTGGGTCAGGGAACAAAAAGGAAGGAAATTATTTAAAGACTTCCTAAAATTCAGTGAAATGAAGGGACAACATATACAAACTTATGGGACACAATGAAAGTGGTGCTCAGAGAAAAGTTCATAGTACTAAGTATCTTCACAAAAAATTTGAGACAGCTCATATTAGCAAAAATACAACAAAAAAATCTGGAAAAAAAAAGAAGCAAACAAACTGATCCAAGATGGCGGCTGTGGCCTGCGCGGACACATTTTGAACTTGGGAAAAACAGCCATAAAAGCACAGAGTTGTAAGACGCTGTGAAAAATGTGAGAGATTAGACCTGCCAGGGTTTCACCCAGCTCCCAAGGGACCATTAAAAGTCCCTGCGCAAGGTTCTCCTCCCCCAAGACATGGAAGCCACTGACTCCAGGAATTGGAAATTCCCATCAGGAGAGACACCTGGTAAGATCGATTCTAATACCCAGCGGCCAGATTCAGACCCCACACGGGATCACTCACTAGCCTACTGAACTCCCACAACCCATGCAGACCTTCCAGCTATTTAGAAAAGGTTGCAGAGCCATGGGAGTCTTAGCCGCACACTGCAGCGGCAGCACGCGAGGTGGGGTGGAGGCACGTGTGCAGCAGCAAGGCAGAGGAGCTCACAGAGGCAGGACGGAGTAGAGCTCAGAGGCGGGGCAGCAGCGGCTCAGTCGGCGGCCTTAGCGTGCAGTGACAGCTAGCTGCAGAGGTGCGCAGAGGTTGAGGGTTCCAAAACATGGAGGCTAGAAGCCAGAGGGCCACAGCTGTATTCTGGAAAGCCCAGACATATCAAGGATGGAGTGGGGCCCTCTCAGACTCCTTGGGGACCTCCAGAGTCCACAGAATCTGTGCCTGAGCACACAGGACCATACCACCAGAGCCACTGCAGGCTGAACACTCAGTGTGCAACATATAGAGGTCTGACTTGGGAGCAGTGAAACAATCCCGGGCCATTCCTCATTACCTGGGAATAGGCTGCACCAGCTCATAGTGCTTCTGGCTATTAGAAGCACTGTGACCCTGAGATCCCGCCTGTAAGCAGCAACAGGTTGCCAAGCAACTCAACTGATACACCAAAGCGCCCCCTTTGGATCTAAGCTCAGAAGACAACAGGATCAGACAGCTAAAAATATCCAAATGGCCAAAGGTTCAAGAAAAAACAGAAATCAGGGAAATATGACTCCAACAACACAAAATTATCCAAGTTCATCCAATCCTGACAACTTCACCACAGCAAAAACACATGAAAACGATGACAATTCTACATTATGGAAAGTAATAGAGTCCATTCAAGAAGAACTTAAATCTATGAAGGAATTCAAAGAAGCCACAATTTCACAAGCAAAAACAATGGATACTACCATTAGAGAGTTCCAAGCCAAGGTGGCTCAACTTGAACAGGAAAAGGACAGGGCAATGAATGATTTCCAAAGCAAACTGGAGCAGGAAATGTACAAAACGAATAGAACCATTCAAGACATAAAAATGGAAATGGAAACAGTAAAGAAAACACAGTCAGAGTTAAGAGTGGAAGTGGAGAATCAAGGGAAGAGAACAGGAACTATGGATATGAGTATCAAAAATAGGATGCAAGAGATGGAAGACAGATCTCAGGCATGGAAGAGTCGATGGAAGAAATCAGTACAACATCCAAAGAAAATGAGAAAGCTAAAAAATCTCTCACCCACAACATCCAAGAAATCAAGGACTCAATGAAAAGACAGAACCTAAGAATTATAGGCATAGAGGAAAGATAAGACACCTGACTCCAAGGTCCAGGAAATATCTTCAACAAAATCATAGAAGAAAACTTGCCAAATCTAAAGAAAGAGATGCCAATAAAAATCTAAGAGGCTTACAGAACACCAAACAGATTAGATCAGAAAAGAAACTCCTCTCACCACATAATAATTGAAACTCCAAATGCACAGAACAAAGAAAGAATATTAAAAGCTATAAGAGAAAAAGGCCAAGTCACATACAATGGCAGACCCATCAGAATTATACTTTACTTATCCTCAGAAACCTTAAAATCTAGAAGGGACTGGACAGAAGTCCTACAAGCCCTAAGAGAACATAGGTGCCCAGCCAGACTACTATACCCAGCAAAACTCTCTATCAACATAGATGGAGAAAACAAGATATTACATGACAAAATCAAATTTAAACAATATCTACCCACAAACCCAGCCCTACAAAAGATCCTAGAAGGAAAATTCCAACCCAGAGAAGAAAACTACACCCAAGAAAACAGAGGAAATAGAAAACTCCACAGCAACTAAACCAAAAGAGGCACAGGACGATCACCTATACCAAACTAATGGGAAATACAACCCCTGGTCACTAATATCCATCAACATCAATGGACTCAACTCCCCAATAAAAAGACACAGGCTTACAGATTGGATCCATAAACAAGAACCATCTTTTTGCTGCATACAAGAAACACATCTCACTATCAAAGTTAGGCTCTACCTCAGAGTAAAGGGCTGGGAAAAGGTTTTCCAAGCAAATGGACCCAGGAAGCAAGCTGAAGTGGCCGTCCTAATATCAAACAAAATAGACTTCCAACTGAAGTTAATAAAAAAAAAAGACAGAGAAGGGCTTTACATACGCATTAAAGGGAATATTCAAGAGGACATCTCAATATTGAACATCTATGCCCCAAATACAAAGGCACCTACATTTGTAAAAGAAACGCTTCTAAAACTTAAATTGCACATCGATCCCAACACATTAGTAGTGGGAGACTTCAACACCCCACTCACAACAATGGACAGATCATCAAGACAGAAGCCAAACAGAGAAATAATGAGTCTAACAGAGATCATGAACCAAATGGACCTAACAGATATCTACAGAACATTTCACCCAAACACAAAGGAATACACCTTCTTCTCAACACCTCACGAAACCTTCTCTAAAATCGACTATATATATATAGACACAAAGATAGTCTCAACAGAAACAAGAAAATTGAAATAACCTCTTGTATCTTATCAGACTACCATGGAATAAAGCTGGACTTCAAAAACAAAAGAATCAATAGAAAGCCCACACATAAATGGAAATTGAACAACTCTTTACTGGTTGACTACTGGGTCAGGGAAGAAATAAAGAAGGAAATCAAAGACTTCTTAAAATCCAGCGACAATGAATGCACAACATACCAAAACCTATGGGACACAATGAAAGCTGTGCTACAAGGAAAGTTCATAGCAAAAGTGACTTCAAAAAGAAAATTGTGACAACTCATGTTAGCGAATTAACAGCTAAACTGGGTGAATTGGAAAAAAAAAGAAGCAAACACTCCCAAGAGGAGCAGAAGGCAGGAAATTATCAAACTTAGGGCTGAAATCAACAACTTAGAAACAGAAAGAACTATACAAAGAATCAATGAAACCAAGAGTTGGTTCTTCGAGAAAATCAACAAAATAGATAGACCCTTAGCCAAATTAACTAAAAGGCAGAGGGAAAAAACCCAAATCAACAAAATCAGAAATGAAAAGGGAGAAATAACAACAGACATTGAGGAAATCTAGGAATATTTGGGTCCTACTTTAAAAATCTATACTCCACCAAATTTGAAAACTTAAGCAAAATGGACAATTTTCTTGATAGTTTCCACCTACCAAAGCTAAATCAAGATCAGATTAACAGATTAAACAGCCCTATAACCCCTAAGGATATAGAAACAGTCATTAAAAATCTCCCAACCAAAAAAGCCCAGGGCCAGATGGCTTTAGCACGGAATTCTACTGGACCTTCAAAGAGGAGTTAACAGCACTACTCTCAAACTCTTCCACCAAATAGAATCAGAAAGAACACTGCCAAACTCATTCTATGAGGCCACAGTCACCCTGATTCCTTAACCACACAAAGACCCAGCAAAGAAAGAGAACTTCAGACCAATCTCCCTCATGAACATAGAAGAAAAAATACTTAAAAAATACTAGCAAACTGAATTCAAGAACACATCAAAAGATTCATATATCATGATCAAGTAGGCTTCATCCCAGGATTTCAAAGATGGTTCATCATACAAAAGTCTATCAACGTCATTCACCATATAAACAAGATGAAAGTAAAAAACCACATGATAATCTCGCTAGATGCAGAAAAAGCATTTGACAAAATCCAACACCCCTTCATACTAAAAGTTCTGGAGAGAACAGGCATACAAGGGCCTTACCTAGAAATAATAAAGGCAAGATACAGCAGGCCAGTGGCCAACATCAAAATAAATGGAGAGAAACTTGAAGCATTTCCTTTAAACTCAGGGACAAGACAAGGATGTCCACTTTCACCATATCTCTTCAATATAGTATTTGAAGTTCTTACTAGAGCAATTAAGACAACTAAAAGAGATCAAGGGGATACAATTTGGAAACGAAGAAGTCAAATTATCCCTATTTGCAGATGATATGTTACTATATATAAGTGACCCCAAAAATTCCACCAGAGAACTCTTACAGCTGATAAACACCTTCAGCAAAGTGGCTGGATACAAAATTAATTCAAAAAAAAAAATCAGAAGTCCTTCTTTATACAACAAACAAATGGGCTGAGAAAGAAATAAGGGAAACAACCCCCTTCACAATAGCCACAAACAATATAAAATACCTGGGGGTAACTCTAACCAAGGAAATAAATGACCTGTACAACAAGAACTTCAAGCCCTTGAAGAAAGAAATGGAAGAGGCCTTTAGAAGATGGAAAGATCTCCCATGCTCATGGATAGGTAGGATCAACATAATAAAAATGGCCATCCTACCAAAAGCAATATATAGATTCAATGCAATTCCTATCAAAATACCAAGACAATTCTTTATAGACCTGGAAAGAGCTATTCTCAATTTCATATGGAACAACAAATAGTCAGAATAGCTAAATCAATCCTGTACAATAAAAAAACATCTGGAGGTATCACCATCCCAGATTTCAAGCTGTACTACAGAGCAATAATAGTAAAAACAGCATGGTATTGGTATAGAAACAGACCAGTAGATCAATGGAATCGAATTGAAGACCAAGAAATGGACCCACATACCTATGGCCACCTATGTTTGACAAAGAAGCTAAAACCGCACAATGGAAGAAGGACAGCATCTTCAACATATGGTGCAGATCCAACTGGATGTCCACTTGCAAAAGAGTGAAATTAGACCCTTACTTATCACCTTGCACAAAACTTAAACCCAAGTGGATAAAAAACCATAATATAAGGCTGGTCACACTAAATCTACTAGAAGAAAAAGTGGGAAAAATCCTCGAACTCATTGGCACAGGTGACAACTTCCTTAACAGAACACCAACAGCTCAGGACCTGAGACCAACAATCAATAAATGGGACCTCATGAAACTGAAAAGCTTCTGTAAGGCAAAAGACACTGTCATTTGAACAAAATGGCAGCCTACAGACTGGGAGAAAATCTTCACCAACCCCACATCTGACAGAGGGCTAATATCCAAAGTCTACAAAGAACTCAAGAAATTAAATGTCAAGAAACCAAATAATCCAATCAAAAAATGGGGGAAGGAGCTAAATAGAGAATTCACAGTGGAGGAATACCTAATGGCCCGAGAGACACCTGAAGAAATGCTCAACATCCTTAATCATCAGAGAAATGCAACTCAAGACTACTCTGAGATTCCATCTCACACCTGTCAGAATGGCTAAGATCAAAAAGCTCATATGACAGCACATGCTGGCGAGGGTGTGGAGAAAGGGGAACCCTCCTCCATTTCTTGTGGGAGTGCAGGCTTGTGCAACCACTATGGAGGTCAGTATGCCGATATCTTAGAAATCTTGGAATAGCTTTGCCTCAGGACCCAGCCATACCACTTCTGGGTATACATCCAAATGACTCCTCATGGAATCATAAGGAAGTCTTCTCATTTATGTTCATAGCAGCCTTATTTGTAATAGCTAGTAACTGGAAACAACCCCGATGTCCCTCAACTGAAGAATGGATTAAAAAAAAAACTGTTGTACATCTACACAATGGAATATTACTCAGCTATCAGAAACAATGAAATTATGCAATTTGCCACCAAATGGATGGAACTAGAGAAGCTCATCCTGAGTGTGCTAACCCAGACTCAGAAGTATGCACATGGCATCTACTCACTTATAGTAGGATTTTAGCTATATAGTACAGGATATCTATACTACAACCAACACACCAAAGGGAACATGGACATAGACTTTTTATTTTTATTATTTTTATTTTTTTGTTGTTTGTTTTTGTTCATTTGTTTATTTGTTGGTCTGTTTTTTAGTTTTCCCTCCCTAGCAATGAGACACTTTTCATTGGTGGTACTGCCTTGTAGGCCTCCAGTGTATGAAGAGGCTCTTTGCCTTCATATGCCTTCTGAACTGGGGCGAGCAACTGTTATGTAGGGACACTCCACTCCAGAGGAGCAGGATGGAAGAGTTAGGGGGTAGAGGATGGGAGGGTGGAGCTGGGAAGGGGGGAAAGGGGACAATATGATGGAGATGTAACCTGAAGCAACAAATAAAAAAAAATTTATTTAAAAAAAAAAAAAGAAGCAAACACTCCCAGGAGAAGCAGATGGTAGGAAATCATCAGAGTCAGGGCTAAAACTAATAACTTAGAAACAAAGAGAACAATAAAGAATAGATGAAACCAAGGGCTGGTTCTTTGAGAAAGTCAACAAAATAGACAATTCCTTGGCCAAACTCATTAAAAGGCAGAGAAAATATCCAAATCAACACAATCAGAATTGAAAAATGGGAATAATAGCAGACACTGAGGAAATTCAATGAATCATTAGATCTTACTTTGACAACAAAATTGGAAAACATAAGCTAAATGAAAAATTTTCTTGATAATTTCCATGTACCAAGTTTAAATTGAGATCAGGTAAACAAATTAAACAGTCCTATAACCCCTATGGAAATAAAAGCATTAATTTGAATCTCCCAACCAAAAAAATACCAAAAAACAAACAACAACAACAAAACAAAAAACAAATCCAGGGTTAGATGTTTTCAGCATAGAATTCTACCAGATGTTCAAAGTAGAGCTAATACCATCACTCCTCAACTTCTTCCATCAAACAGAAACAGGAGGAACACTGTCAAGATTATTCTATGAGACAACAGTCACTTTGAAATCTAAACCACACAAAGACACAACAAAGAAAGAGAATTTCAGACGAAGTTCCCTTATGATCATCAATGCAAAAGTACTCAATAAAATACTGGAAAACCAAATCTAAGAATACATCAAAGGTATCATACACTGTGACCCAGTAGCCTTCATCCTAGGGATGTAGGGATTGTTCAGCATGTGAAATCTATCAACATAATCCACCATATACACAAGCTGAAAAAAAAAATAACCACATGATCATCTCATTAGATGCTGAAAAATAATTTGATAAAATCCAGCACCCCTTTATGTTAAAAGTCATGGAAAGATCAGTCATACAAGGTCCATACCTAAACATAATAAAAGCAATATACATCAAACCAGTAGCTAAAATCAAATTAAATGGAGAGAAATTTTAAAAATTTCCACTAAGATAAGGGACAATATAAGGATGTCCACTCTCTCCATATCTATTCAACAAAGTCCTTGAAGTTCCAGCCAGAGCAATAAAAAAACAAAAGGAGATCAAGTGGATACAAATTAGGAAGGGAGAAGTCAATGTATCCCTATTTGTAGATAATATGGTAGTATATATAATTTACCCTAAAAGTTCTGCCAGATACCTCCTGCAGCTGATAAACACCTTCAGCAATGTGGCTGAATCAAAATTAATTAAAAAAATCAGAAACCCTTCTTTACACAATGATGAATGGGTCAGAAAAAGAATTTAGGGAAGCAATACCCTTCACAAAAACCACAAATAATCTAAAATATCTGAGGTAACTCTAACCAAGAATGTGAAAGACCTGTGCAATAGGAACTTCATGTTCTTGAAGAAAGAAATAAAAGAAGATATCAGAAAATGGAAAGATCTTCCATGCTCATGGATGGTTAGGATCAGCATAATAAAAATGGCCATTCTACCAAAAGCATTATACACATGCAGTGCAATTCTTATCAAAATACCAACACAACTTCACCAACCTTGAAAGAACAATTCTCAGCTTCATATGAAACATAAAATTCCTGATAGCTCAAACAATAAAAAGATAACTAAAACAATCCTGTACAAGAAAAGAACATCTGGATGTATCACCATCCCTGATTTCAAGCTGTACTACAGAGAAATAGTAATAAAACCAGCATTGTACTGGCATAGAAACAGACCTGTTGATCTATGTAATTTAAATGAAACCTAGAAATAAACCTACATACCTAAGGTCACTTAATATTTGACAGTGAAGCCAAAACTGTACAATGGAACAAAGAAATCATCTTCAACAAATGGTGCTGGTCTAACTGGATGTCACCATGTAGAAAAATGCATATAGACCCATGATTATCATCCTGCACAAAACCTAAGTCCAAGTGGATCAAAGACCTCAACATAACACTAAATATAATAGAGGAGAAAGTGATGAAAAGTCTCAACTCATTGGCACAGGTGACAACTTCCTGAACAGAACACCAGTAGCTCAGGCTCTAAGGCCAACAATCAATAAATGGGACCTTATGAAATTGAAAAGCTTCTGTAAGGCAAAGGATACTATCATTAGAACAAAACTGAAGCCTACAGATTGGGAAAAGATCTTCACCAAACCCACATCTGACAGAGGGCTAATATCCAAAATTTCCAAAAAACCAATAAATTAAACACCAAGAAAACAAATAATAAAATGTAAGAGTGGGTTACTGAGCTAAACCAAGAATTCACAAAAGAGAAATTTCTAATGACCGAGACACACTTGAAGAAATGCTCAACATCCTTAGTCATTAGAGAAATGCAACTCAAGACAACTCTTAGATTCCATCTCACACCTGTCCGAATGGCTCAGATCAAAGAGTCAAGTGACAGCACAAGCTGTCAAGGATGTGGAAAAATGGGAACACTCTCCATTGTTGGGGGGAGTACAAACTTATACAACCACTTTGGAAATCAATCTGGCAATATCCAGAAATCTGGAAATAGTTCTGCCTCAACACCTAGCCATACCACTCTAGGACATATATTCAAAACTTTCTCCACCAAACCACAACAACATTGACTCAACTATGTTCATAGCAGTTTTAATTTTAATAGCTAGAAAGTAGAAACAACTGAGATGCCCTTCAACTGAAGAATGGATTAAAAAAAAAACTAAACTGTGGTACATTGACACAATTGTATAATACTCAGCTATCAGAAACAAGGAAATCATGCAATTTGCATCCAAATGGATGGAAAGCTAAGAAAGCTCATCCTGAGTGAGCTAACGAAGACCCAGAAAGATACACATGACATATATTCACTTATAACTGGATTTTACCTGTATAATACAAGATAACTCTTCTACAACCCACAGACCCAAAGGAACAGGAGTTTAGTATAACTATCCTATGAGAAACTTTACCCAGGAGTAAATCAAATCATATGCTGAGACACACACCCAAACATTAGGCAGAGCTCTGGGAGTCATGTATAAGAGAGAGAGAGAGAGAGAGAGAGAGAGAGAGAGAGAGAGAGAGAGAGGAAAAATAGAGAGACCTGGAGGGGACAAGAACATTGGATGGTGATCAACAGAACCAATGAATCTAGACCCCTAGAGGCTTACAAATACTGAAACACTAACAGAAGAAGAAGAAGAAGAAGAAGAAGAAGAAGAAGAAGAAGAAGAAGAAGAAGAAGAAGAAGAAGAAGAAGAAGAAGAAAGCATATATAGACCAGACCGAGGCCTTCTACACAAAAATAGATGAGACGCAACTTGGCATTCATACAGATCCCTTAGCAAGTGGGGGGGGGCAGTGTTTGTCATGGATGCTGGTGCTTCTTAGTGGAACACCTTACCCTAGCTGGGCTGCCATGTTTGGCAACAGTACAAAAGGAAGCTCTTAGCCCTCATGTGATTGACGACCTGAGGAGGCTTGATATGTAGGGGGCTCCCTTCACCTGAGGAGAAGGAGAGAATGGAGAAGGGGAAGAGGGTGTGAGGGTGGAACTGGGAAGGGAGGACTGAGAGGGGCTGTGATTGAGATGTAACTTGAATAAATAAATACATTTGCAGAAAAGTAAAAAAAAAATAATAATAATTAAATAAATAAAATGCCTAAAAAGATTCTTGCATTGGTCTATGGATTACATTATGTAACTTAAATTTTGTATTGAAAACAAATGCAAAAGAATATAGCTTTTGGGTTCCTAGAAAGGATTTCACTGACCATTTAGCATGAAATCTTGAATTTTTAGAGACTTATGACCTTTTTCTTTCCTTCTTTCCTTCTTTTATTTCCCCGTTTTTGGGGGGTTTATCTTTCCCTTAATGCCACTACACCTCACTCATTTATAATATGTTTTCACATATTCCTTTTTAAATATATTCTTGTTATAAAGTCTTTAATTGTTGCAGATTAAAGACTTAATATAGTGATGTGGCAACTGCAACCAAGATGATGTTTTCAATGTGACAAATAAAACAAAGTAAATGTTGTAGATCAGGAAAGGAAAAGAACCATAGTTCCCTCATATTGAAAATGATTAGCCAAAAACAATCAAATGGGCTTTTCTTTTTATTGAACTAACACAGACCTTCATTCTTTCAGATTTTAAGACTACAGCCAGACATTGTGGCACATACCTTTAAATTAAACACTTAGAAAACAGAGGCAGACAGATCTCTTCTTGTTAAAGACCTGTCTTGTGCAAATAAAGAGCACCAGTAAGCCAGGGCCACATGGTGAGATTTTGTTATAATACATAATCAAACCCCCAAATCTTATACATCTATTACACTATCAGTCTATCTATCTATCTATCTATCTATCTATCTATCTATCATCTATCTACCTACCTATCTATCTATCTATCTATCTATCTATCTACCTATCTAATCTATCTAGCTTATCTGTATCCATTTCTACCTGAACGCTTCTTGAAATAATCATAAATAAGCAAATAGAATAGCTCTAAGCAGCTGAGGGTTAGAATGATGACTCAGTGATGGCCACTGTACCAAAAGTGATGTTGTCAACATAATAAATAAAAGCAAATTAAATATTGTAGGTCAGGAGGGGAAGAGAAGCAGAGTTAAGGATACTTGCTGCTCTTCTAGAGACTTGAGTTTGGTTTTCAGAAGCCACATAAGGCCTCTCAAAGCAGTGGGTAAATCCAGCTCAAGGTTGTCTGATATACTCTTCTGGCATTCTTTGTCACCCATGTGTACATACATATACATACAGAGACATACACATATACACATAAATTAAAATGTAAATCTCGTTTAAAGAAGTGAGTTGATGCTTTTAGTTCTATTAAAGTAAGTTGAGTATAGTCTTGAAGTTTCCACATAACTCAATCTATTTGAGATATGAATCTAATATGATAAATATTTGAAAAAGTCTGAAATCCAAATCCAGTTGACACTATCAAGGTTTAGTAAGGAAACCAAAACAGTAATATCAATTACTTTGGATTACAAAGTAAGGTTACACTCTGACAGAAACTATGCAATGTACAGTTTAAATGGGAAACAGAAAATCATTCTTACATGATATCTTATTTAAAATACATAGTAGAATCTAATAAAATAAATTAAAATTGCTTGGTAGTATATACAAAACTACATTGTATATTTTCTTTAGACAGGATCGAGAATGAAAATGACTACCCCAAAACTTCCAGGGTATCTTATTGGGATGTTTGTATTTACAAATTAAATTAATGCCACAGCCCCTTAAAGCAATCCTGCTTAAAACACATGTGAGTATACTTAGGTTTGTTAGTGCTGATAAAATTTTCATTGAGGTCCATGCAATTTCCTTCCTTTTTTATTTACAGATTTTTTTTCTCATGAAAGTAACTATAGTGAAAATTGCAAAATATTTGGTTTAGTGTATCTGGGTTTAAGTCATGTTTCTTCCAGCAAAAAGCACGTAATTGAATTCTTATGGGTCTTTAATGACACGACTGTGTAGAATATAATATCCATGAGAATAGAGAGCTTTGTCTTTACTCTAGAATATTCTAAAACAATTCTGGCAAATGGTAGGTACTCTGTGACTAGAAAAAGAATTAACAAGCACACATTTCAGAATATCATTTTCAGTGAAATATTGTTATCCATTAGGTGTGCTGTGATGGCATGCAGCAGAGTTGCATTTGGAAGTTATTGGTCCTTGACAAGTCATTCTCACCCATCAGTATAAAATAAATTCTGTTTGGATTTTGTGTCCTGTTAGACTAAATAGATATTGCAATATAAGGGGGATGTGTTGAGGTATGGAAGCAGCAGTTTCCGAAATCAGTCGTATTTTAAAATACAATAGGACACTTTGTGTGTGTGTGTGTGTTTATGCACACACATGCACATACATTCATGCATATGTACATGGCTGTCAGTTTAAGGAATTACATGCCTATGTGCTATTATCAGCGTTTGTGATTATGCTTTGTTTCTTGTTTGTTTTTAGTCTGCCAGACAAATATCAGGAACTAATTTGTGAGACATTTGGGACTGTATAGGTAGGCAAATATATAGGACCTGATTTTGTCACATGTTAATTAAGAGCTTTCTAAGACTCCCTACTTCTTAAAGTTTAAAGAAGGGAGGAAAAAAATAACACTAAATGAGATTTGTGCCTTAGGTAGAACTCTTTTCTATAAATCTTGAGATAATGAAACAAACTACAAGATGAGTTCACTTAGTCTTCTTTTTATTATAACCTGGCGTTAATTGAGTCTTCCATCTTCTTAAGTCTCAACATGAAACATTCTGTATTTTTAGAATGTTTAACAACTGCTAAGTCTATGAATCTTCCTTTGTACATTTCTCAATATACATACATATATACCCATATACATATATGTATATATGTATATAAAATTTTCTAACTGTGAGTAGGAGGTACTTCTTTATTCGATCTTGCTCTTTATAAATATGTCTAGAAGCTCAATATACTACCCTTCACCAAGTAGGCAAGAAGCTTTGATAATATCCCCCTTGCAGTCACACAAAAATTACAGAAGACAGAATTAACTCTTTTCTCTCCACATGTCTTATTTTAGAAACAGAAACAGAAACAAAAGAGCTGTGATAATGCACGTCTTGAGTATGTGCAGCCAGAGGTCTAGGTGAAACCTAGCCAGAGACAGACATAACCTTGGGGGTGTTGTAAATTCCAGGCATTAGGTGTAGCAAGCGTTTTGAAGATTATAAAGTTTTGCTTTGGTCTTAAATGCTTTTCAGCTCTCAAATTACAAACTGCTTTGTTAGCCCTAAAACAAAATGGCCATTATGACATTAAGATCATTTTTGCACCACCTTATTCCCACAGATGCTGTGCTGCCTCTCTCCAGGAGTCTAACTTGGCCAGGGACTAGGGTTCAGCCAGTAAGCTGTTTGCCATACTAGCATGAAGAACAGCATGCAATCTCCAGTACCCTTATAAATAGCTTGGCATTGGGGCAAGTGCTTGTAATTACAGAACTGAGGAAACAGAAATTGAACTATTTCTGAAGTTTGTTGGTCAGACAACCTGGTCAAATCCAGGCTCAGAAAGAAAATATGTGTCAAACTCAAGGTAGAAGAAGGATTTGGAAGGGTTCTGATGTCAACATCTGGCCTCCAAGTACACATACATATGCACATGTACCTGTATACATATACACATGTACACATGAAGACACACACACACACACAAAATCTAACTGGTAAATAAAGGTATTCAAGACCTGGAAGCATTAGCAGACAGGCATAGTTCTAAGAAAATGCATCAAAGGCTGAGGAAGTACACTATGCAATTTGTTGAAACCTCATGGAGATGATTGCTTGTTTCAAGGTTTTCCTCCAAAGTTGGATGCCTAAGCGTTTATAATCAGGTCTGTTAATTAATTATTGTCTCACTCAGGAAATCCTGTTGCATAGTGTCACTGTTTCTGTGGCATTAAAGCACCCTCTGCTAGATGAAAATTGGGTGTGTATAAGATCCATGAACCTCAAGAAACTTATCAGGCACATGAAACTTGCAAGAATCAGAAGACCGTCCCTTCAACTATATAAGCAGTAAACCTTTGTTGGGTGGGAAAGAAATTTCCATAGATCATCTTCTGAGATGGACAGAAACCTCTAGTGGTCAAGTTTTTGAAATATGCCACCCACACAGGGGGTGGACTTTTTGGCAAGTCATCAGCCTTTGAGTCATTTATGCCTCTGTAAGCAATCTTTTACTCATGACCCAATAAGAAAGCCAAATACATACATTGCTCCTTAATATACACTATACATTTTTGGTTCTGATGCTGATGTTCTACCTGGGATACATAGATATTTTTTCATGTCATCCCAAGAGAAAGTCTTGTGAAAATCATGAAAACTGAACATAGAAATTAACCTACTTATTTTTTTTAACTTTCCCCTCATCTCCTTTCTTTTTATTTGTTTTCTTTCTTTCTTTATTTATTTTCAATTTGAGACCGGGTCTTACTACATAGCCCAGGGTGACCCAGAAATTACCATCCTCCTGACTCAGACTTCAGAGTTCTGGGAACACCAGAACTTTTCAACCACACCTGACTAGAATCTTTGCCCTGTACTTGTTTTTAAATTATGGATTCCTGAGAGGATACGGAATTCAAAGACAAATAGGAATGAAAACTGCAGACCATTTGCTAAACTCTTGGGGACATGATCCTCTGAGGACTAAATCTGAGAGTCTGCTTGTTCTTTTTCTCAAGTGTTTGATAATGCTGCCTCCATTGGTACTGCCCACTATAATGAGAAGCATTCCACATTTCTGGTTTACAATATGGAGAATTTATAGGAATGATGTGTCACCATCGCTATGTCACACAGTGCTCTGATAATACAATCATTGATATTCGAATCGGGGACCTACTATACACTATCCACTATCTTTAAACTTGTGGTATTAGAAATAGAAACACATTTACAGCACTGCCACTACTCTAGATGTGGTGGGACCTAGGAAAATGTAGACGATAAATGATGAGGACTAAAGTCTCATGTAATAGCCAAATTTATTCAGAGTGTCAGATAAGTTGTACTCTATGATTTAAGAAGAATTATATAAGTAAAGTGTATAATCACAAAAACAAGTTGCATGTGGCAAAATTTTATTTTTCTATAGAGGCATATAAACAAATAACTGTAGCAAGTGGTAATGCATAGTCTGAAGTACACTCATTCTTATCCACTATACCTGGGAGGAGAACGAAAACACATTAAAAGAACAATTCTGTGTTTTGAAGAAAATGAAGTCACAAGACTCTTGTCTTCCTTTCTTGACGTTTTCTCAGAAACTCTCAGAATTCTCCTCATAAGACTTGTGCCGACAGTTCATAATTTTCATGACATTCTCCCTTGATCCCCATGGTTGTTTATTATGTATTCTATTTTCTCCTTCCTTTGTTTCCATAATTTTTAACTGTCTCTGCTAATTCATGGTTTTTGGTCATAGTTTTGCAAGAACCTCATAGACAATACAGGGTCAAATTTTTTATGAATTTTAAGGATAAAACTCTCTCTCTCTTTGTATGTGTGTGTGTGCACACGTGTGTGCATGCATGTGTATGTGTGTACATGTGTGAATATATGTATAAAACATAACCTTGAGTATCACATTGCAAAATGCTATCCTACTTTTTTTTTTTGAGACTAGCTCTCTCATTGGCATGGATATTGACGTTTGGACTACACGGGCTGGTCAAAGAGCCCCAGGGATCCTCCTTTTCTATCTCACCACTGCTGGGATTTCAAGCACAGGATACCATGTACAACATTCTTTAAGTAACCATTTTTTTAAATTCAAGTCACATCTCAGTCACAACCCCCTCTCTCCTTTCCTCCTGGTCCCATTCTCCCACTCTCTTCCCCCCTTCTCTCTCCTCTTTCTCCTCAGGTGAGGGGGCCCCACCACATATCAACCCCCTTCAGTTCATGGGTCACATGAGGGCTGAGTTTCCTCTTGCACTGGGAACTGATGTGGCAGCCCAGCTAAAGTAAGGTATTGCACTAACAGGCAACAGCGTCCATGACAGAGATGCCCCATCACCTTGCTAAGGTATCTGTGTAAAGATCAAGTTGCCTATCATCTACGTGTGCAGCGTGTACAGAGAGGCCTAAGTTTAGTCTGCATATGCTTTCTCTCTCTCTCTTTCTTTCTTTCTCTTTGGTTAGCATTTCAGTCTCTATAAGCCTCTAGTGGATTAGATTGGTTGGTTCTGTTGATCTTCAAATAAGCATTTTTATTAATTCTTTGAGAATTCTGTAAACACATACAACATGTTTCACTTGAGTTCTGAGCGTTGAACATGGGTTCTTACCTGAGCAGTACATCTTTCACTGGGAGCTATTTCCCCTTCCCCAGAATAATGTAAAATAAAGCCATTTGGTATTCTAATTACCTGAAATAATTAAAAGTTTGTGAAATTTACCAGGGCCACTTATTATGCCTAATGTTGTGAGGCTATGTAGAATAGTAATATATTCAGAATTCTTAAGTGAAGAAAGCAGTCACATGGAAACAAAATGGGAAATGTCATATAGAGTAGGAGATGGAAGTTCAGGCAGACCTCTTGAATGGGTAGAAGATACAAGCAACTTTCAGCATTTTTTAAAACTTTTAATTGATTCTTTGTGATTTTCACATGGACCCAATAATGCACCCCAATCCCATTCATCTCCTTGTCCCTTCATATCTTGCCCTTGCAACTTCCCTTCCCCAATAGAAGCTGCAAGTGTCATGTGTGTGTACCAGAGTAATCTCTTTTGCCCAAACAGCTTTGCTTACAAATGTTCACTCCAACAAGTCATTGGTCTAGTTTGAGGCCTCTGGCTACACTATCAATACTGGATTGTCACCAGAGACTCCTCCTGTTGTTGCTCTATGTCATGGAGATCCTCCAGCTTTGGAACTGCAGGACCTGTCCTTTCACGTGCTCCAATAGTTCATAGTTGGAGTGATCTAGGCCTTAGTGGAAGCTGAATTCATTAGTGAGCTAGTTCTCCTGCTTTGCTAGGGTAGGGGTGGAGCCAATTCTCCAATAACCACTTCTGCTGCAGAAGTGAAGGGCTGGACCAGCACAGTACTTGGATATCAACATGGCCCCAGGCATCAGCCAATTCAGGGACATTTCCATGGCCTTTGGTGAAAACACAGACCTTGGATATCAACACGGACCCTGTTTGGGATAGGACTATGGACCCAGACATGTCTCTAGGGTTGCAGCATGATGCTATCATGAACTCAAGTGGCAGCACAGACCATTCAGAGCAGTATGTTTTTCCCAGAAGCATCATGGCCTTCAATATTCACATGGTCTCAGGTGGCAGTCCAGATCTAGGCCTCGGTGGAAGCTACATTCATTAGTGAGCTAGTTCTCCTGCTTTGGTAGGGTAGGGGTGGAGCCAGTTCTCCAATAACCACTTCTGCTGCAGAAGTGAAGGGCTGGACCTTCTGACATTGCATGGCCTTTGGTGGTGACTTGGGTCATGGACATTGACACAGACCACAGCTGAAGCAAGACCACAGACCCAGATATGACCCTTCCTAGAACCCCAGGCCAGGATTTCACCATGGCCTCAGGTGGCAGCACTGCCCACCCCAAACAGTTTACTCCCCATCCCCTCTGGCATCGTTATGACCTCCCACCATCAGTATGGCCTCAGGCAGCAGCCTAGACCACTGACATCTACATGGCCTTCCATGGCAAACACAGGCTTCAGACATCAGTACAGACTCTTCCTGCATTAGAGCCATGGACCCAGACATAATCCCTGGTGGCAACTAGAGTCCAGTCATCACCATGGTCCCAGATGTTTAAGAAGACTTTTCACATCTGCCTGTTCCTCACTGCTGTAGACTCTCCAGTTCCACCTCTCCCCACAGTGCATGAACTTCTTGGCTTTGCTTTCTTTCCCATCTCTCCACCACATACTCCATCATTCCTTTCTCTCCATCACACATTCACTCATCACAGCACCACCCACTATGGAGCTGGTAGGGTGATTGACTGTCTTACCCAGCCAGCCTGGGCTAAGCATTCTTTAGTATCCTTTCTACAACCTCCCCTTACCTCACTCATTTTCTTCTTCCTTCCTTCCCCTTTCTATTTTGTTTTTCTTCAAATAGATGTTTATTGAGAATAGTATCACAGCTGTAGGAGTTTATAATTCACTAGCAGGCACAGCACAATAAACATTACTTCTCTGATAGGTTCTGCAGTCTAGTGAGTGAGTGCACATGGTATGCATGCTTAGAAACAGACCATACATAAAATTTTATAATACATTGGCTTCAGTTACTGATAGAGTCTATAGTGGACTGAAGAGAAGAAATGGAATCAGGAAGCCAGGATATAGTGTTCTGATGATAGTTGTCCACATTCATTGCTTCATTAGTGTTTTTTTTTTCAGTCATGATTTTTAGGTTTTGCCCATTATTTTAGTCTTGCTCTGTGTATTTTTGTACTCTGTTCTCTTCTCAGCAACAGCTGTATGCATGTATTGTCTGTTTTCTGTTCTGGTCATGTGTCTACTTGATCTGAATCCACACAATCTTTTAACTCAAGTGTTTATTACTAACTTCAGTTTAACTTTAGTGTATCTTACTGATGATCCCTGAGAGGCTGGAGTGCTTCCAAGGACTTTGAACAAAGCTTTCCTACTGTGACATCTATCCACAGAAGGCTGTTCAGAGAATAGACAGCTTCTAATGCATATTTTTAGTCAATCATGTGGATTTATTTCCAATTCTATAAGACAGTGGCATAGTGTATCCTACTGTGGACACATATTCTATTTTGTTCCATGTAAAATTTACTGTTTTAGAAAAAGGGATTAATGAAAACTGTCAAGTTCCCCTTTCTCATTCATATAAGGAATACTTTGTAATAATTACATATGACTTTACTTGAAAATTTCTGCTCATCCATCACAAATACTAAAAGAAAAAGAGAAAAATTCATTTTTGTTTTTAAAAAAAATTATTTCTATGATTATAATAGAATCATAGTAGTATCTATTTAGTGATAGAAGATGCCATATAAGCTTCCAAAGGAAGAAAGTGACCAACAGTTGTATATAACCATGGACGAAAAACTCATTTTTAGAAATTTGAAAACATGCTTTTCAAACTTATTGTAGTAATAGGAGTTAAAATTACAGCACTTTGTTTTAGTGTCAGGGATTGAAGTGTTGATAATAAAACCATAGCATGATGAAGTAACCTTAATATAATAGACTAGAGGTACATGTTCTGTGCTTTTCCAACCACAAAGGAGACAATGCATCTAGAGATAATGCATGAGTCATCTGAGAGACAAGTTCTGAGATGGTTGGGAGAATCCCTGAGTGCCCTGAGCTCTTTTGCAGGCTCCTTGACACTAGATGGCTGATCATGAGGCAGAACCAGCAGGTGCTCTCTGGACTGGTACAGTCCCCTTCTCTGAATGGAATGGGGAATAGGAAAACTTGTTAGACTTCACATACTTATTTTCTGCCATGCCAGAGCTGTGCAGCAGCAGTTACTGAGAAAATGGAACTTCTGTAACTTAGGAAGATTGGAGAGTCCCATAAGGGTCTCAATTTTTATTTATCAGAAAGTGGAACACACAAAGGTATAAATTCCTTATACTTTCTCTCATACTGAGAAACGTGAGAGTGGCTGGGAAACAACCAAAGTAGCTGAAGCTATTTCATAACAATGATACCCATGATTCAGGATAACCTCTGAAATGATTGCCAGTGATATTAGGGGAAATTGCATGCCTTGCTTGGGCAAGAAAAGAGGAATCAGATGGAGTGGTACACCACTAGGTGGATGATAGATAAAGTAACTAGTCACCACTAAGATCTGTACTAGAAAATTATGTAAATCCACAAAATTTGCATCATTCTACTTCAGTGTTTTCCTTTAAAGCTCCTGTGCTCGAAACAATTTCTAAAGTATCATGATCAGAATCAGAATTGGGGTTCAAAAGTGGTTAGGCTCTCAGTAATGGATTATTGCCACTGTTGGGAAGATGAGTTAGTTTAAAAAAAAACTGACTGGAGTACTCTCTTATTTCTTCTAGCTAGTTTTTAAAACCATGAGATGCTTTCTGCCATGATATGATATAGTAAAGTCCTTGAAAAGATCTTGCTTCTCTCTGTGTCACATGTGCATCAGTAGGTGGCAGAGAGGAGACAGGCTATGTCTGCATTCCTTGTTCTGACCCACAAACATCTGAATGAATAGTAGCATTACAATCCCAAGGAAAAAAAAAGAAAACAAGCTGGATACCAACACCACTTTGGTGCCATACAGCTCAGAAGGGGATGTAGCCTGTGTCAACCACCAGCCTAGCACCAGGCAAGTACCAGATGGGCTCCCAGGACAAGAAGCAAGCCAGAGACTAGGGGACCCCTGGTAGTCCTGGATGAGGGGGTTGTGGGTGAGCCAACCCCGAGGGTGTGAGTGTGGGAGAGCCAGCCCTGCCTTTTGTCTGCTTTGTGGTATTGGTGAGAGAGAGAGAGCTCTAAAGAGCCCTTTATTTGCTTGCCTTCCCCATAGGTAATAGGTGGGAGAGTTGGCCCTAATGAATGCAGAAGAGCTGGTCCAATCCCTTAACTGTGGTGGCACTCAGAAGAGCAGCCCTACAAGTGGGGTTGCAGGACCAGAATCAGGGTTGGCTCACATCAACATGCATCCCATGGATGAACTACTGGAATGTACTAAGAGGCCGGTTCCACAGATCCAAAACTACAGGATCTCCATGACACAGGACAATAGCAGCATGTCTGAGAGGAGTCCCAGTGAGGTTCCAATACTGACATAGTAGCAGAAGCCAGAGGCCTCATGACAGACCAAGAAGACATTATAATGAATATTTGTAAGCAAAACTGTGTGGACAAAAGGGAATATTGTGGGACACACTGAGACACACTGAAGCTTCCATAATGAGATTTTTTTCTTTATGTTGGGGGAGGTTGCAAGGGTGGAGGCTGGGACTGAGGGGAGATGGGAGTTGAGAGGGAACAGGGTACATGGTGTGAAATTCACACACAAGAAAAAGTTCTTGATGCTCTGTCTTAGACTCCTCAGCCTCTAGAACCATGAGTCAAAGGGATTTCTATTTACTATAAATTACCTTTATAAGATGTTTTCCTTCCCAAGCATAACATGTTTTATGGAATCCAGCAGGAAGGTGAAAATCTAGACTAAACTGAATTTATCCAAAATTGATTTAAGACTAAGGTTTCTGATAATAATGATGATGACAAAAAGGGAGATTCTAGACAGAAAATAGAGTGGAAAGTAAACTAATGCCAATGTACGTACACCTTTAGCATATTTGAGCATGTGACAAAGTTCTTTACCAACACACACATCTAATTCTACATTAGCTTCATTTTAAAAGAATTGTGTGCTCTGGTTTTATCAAACATGAAGTCTTACATTTCTTTGACAAATGCTACATGCTTGACAGTCTTCTGCATATGGACCCAAAGTAACTGTAGAGAACCCACATTTATTTTCAATTTGATTGTTCACAGGACTGTCTTTTATGTAAAATAATTCTGATTACATCTCCTAAGTTATTGTAAACGGCTGTTTAAACATCTTGACCTTTGAGCCTCCTGTGGTTATTTCAACATTACCTTTGATTCACAGGTCTATAATTTAGTTTGATGGGATCTTCAATTATTAAACTACATGCTTGTTCTTCCTTCCACACTAATCATTCCTTTTTCTGGTTCTGGTTTTAATATACAAACAGCTAGACTATGCTTGCCTGGCCAGGCTTGAGATAGCTAGTTCTTACACATAAACATTGGAATGGCTTTATGCACGTCAAAACCATATGCTAAAATTTGAAATTGTCCATACTTGCCCATAGCACAAAATTCACAAAAGCAGGGTGGGGAGGCAGGCAGACAGATAGAGAGATAGACAGAGAGTCAGAGGTACAGAATGATGTACCTTTTTTAGTGATGAATGTAGACAAGATTCTACATGTCTTGCAGGGCACTTAAGGAATGGAAAGTCAGGTGATTTCAAATTTCTAATGAGCATTGTGAAACTCATGGAGAAACCTAGATAGAATATCTCATCCCTGTCTTTTTCCTCCTCTTTTAGGTCTGTGAGGCATTTCTTTTATTTTATTTTCTATTTCACTGAGATTTTCCTGACCCCTATTTTGAAAACAATGTCACCTTTTTCCTTTTTTTGTGTTTTCAGAGAGCAAATCTAGAAGCTATGCGACTAATGGTGTTGAAGAGATAAGGCAAAGAGAAAAACACATTTGAAAAGGTATGAAATTCAAGAACAATGGTTCTCAACCTTCCTAATGCTGTGACCCTTTAATACAGTCACTGATGTTATGATGACCCCCAAACAGAAAATTATTTTGTTGCTACTTTATAACTGTAGTTTTATTATTTTTATGAATCATAATGTAAACATGTTTTTTTTCAATGATCTTAGGTGAGCTCTTTGAAAGGGATGCTCAACTACCCACCCCCAAAGCGATTGCAGCCCATAGGTTGAGAACCACTCTTCAAGAGACAGGTTGACAATTAAGCTGGAAATGAGATGATTAAAGATAAGCAGAGTTCATTGTTTTATATAAAGATCTTTTTCATATTGTATTTTACAAACATTAAGAAAAAGACCCTTATTTCTTGATAGTTTTATCCTAAAGTGAACTCACACATTAAAATTCTTCTCTTACATGTTTCATGATGGAATGCATTCATTTGTGATGGCATAGCTTCATGCAGATCATCTTGGACCTGTGGGGGGCGTCCAGGGTAAGGATGGCATTTCCAATGACTGCTCTAACTTTCATCCCCTGAAAAGTGAAAATAATTTAGTATTGCTTCTGATTTGCCACAACTGATGATCAGTCAGCAGCTTGGCAGTCTGTATGAAAGTCATCTCCGTTGTAAAATCAGATTGAAAGCATTATACATATTTAATGCACACATATAATTTATAGTTATTAGTGATAGATGCTTGAGAACATATAATTTTCAGGCTCCATTTAAGGGGTACTGTTGGACACACTAGCAGTTGCACAGGTTAATTTGATTCAGTTAAAGAAATCTAGGAATTTGATGGAGACATATGCATGCTACCCGCTCTCAAATACACATGTACAAGCTGATGGTGCCTAGTGAAAATGAGACCAACATGTTCATGCCTTTAATTGGATACAGACAGAAAAATGTACTCATATTTCATATGGATGAAAGTAGTTATGCAGAGAAAAGATTACTTAAAATGTATTTTGTGGTGAGAGAGGGATTTTAGGTGGCACTGAGAAATAACTGATGTTTAATGAGATGTGTCTAGTACCGGTGAGACAAAGGTTTGCCAGGCTACATTATATCTGATAATGATGTGGCTCATTCTCTCCTTTTTAATGCGGCTCTTATGCTCTCTCCCGTCACCAACAGGGATGCCCAGCATTTGCTGTTAAGTAGTCATAGGAATACCTGAGGTTGCATCTTGAATGTCTGGGTGCCTTTCACCCTCACCATTCACACTCACAATTATGTTAATATTACCCTTCAGTTTCCCTTTGGTGCCTCTGTCCGTGCTTCTTCTCTGTCACCGTTGGGTCCCCATTTACTGCAGGACAAAGCCATCTACTTCTGCTGTTTCCAGACAGTCTCTCTACTCTTAACTTCCTGCAAACACACCCATTACATACCCACTTGAGTCCTTATATTAGTTAGATCCTGAATCCACTTGGTAAGTTCAATACTTTGCTTCTCTTCTTCATTCTTATTGATATATTCTCTTGAACCTTCTATTTCTATAGACATCTCTATTTTATTTCAGTATCAGAACATGGAAAATGTCCTCTATGAAGTCTTTCAGTTACTCTGGAAGAACTGATTACACTTTACTTCTGATCACATGTGATTTTTTGCTAATCCATTGAGCTTAGGGTATTCTTTATAGTTTTAGAAACTTGTTTCTCCCGACTCTAGGGATAAACTTTACCTAGGAGGAACTAACATGTCTAGCTACAATCTGGTGATTGTTCAAGGAAAATTTGGTTTGCCCAAGTTCATGCTATTTTGCTTCATCATGTTTTATGAATAGCTGCTGGAATATGTGTGGAGACCTTTTCCTTATTATGCATATACAAATGTGATCGCAATTAATAAAATAATATAGCATGAATTTTAAGAGAGTAAGAATGGCTGTATAGGATTTTTTAGAGAAAGGAAAGCAGAAATGATATGATTATATTATAATCTCAAAAAAATCAGAGAAAAATGGTAAAGGTTGGGAGCAACATTTCTCCATGGATTTGGATCTTTCATGAATACTTTGTAATTTGGCAGGCACCTAACATAACTACCATCTGAGAAGCTTCATTCATTTGATAATGGAAATAAATTCAGAGACCCACAGCCCAACATTAGGCAGAACTCAGGGAGTTTGAGGAAGAGTTAGGGGAAAGATTGAGGGAGCTGGAGGGATCAAGGACACCACAAGAAGACCCACCTAGCCAATTAACTTGGACCGAGGGGAAATCATAAAGACTGAACCACCAACCAGAGAACTTGCATGAACTGGTCCTAGGCCAACTTCACACATGAAGCTGATGGTCTGATTGGTCCTCAAGTGGATCCCCTAACAACTGAGAGGGGACTATCTCTAACTTGGTCTCTGTTGCCTCTCTCTGGATCCCATTTTCTTAGCAGAGCTGCCTTATTTGTCTCTGTGGAGGAGAAGGCACTTAGTCCTGATGCAATTTGATGTTCCAGAGTGGGTTGGTACTGGGCACTTAGCGAGAGGGGGGAACAGTAGGGGGGGAGTGGGTGGGAGGGTGGAACTGGGAGGAGAGGAGGAAGGTGGGTCGCAATTGGAATGTAAAATAAACAAATAAATAAATTTTTAAGAAATGGAAAGAATTCACTCAAGCTTCCTTATTTTCTCATTTATCTCAGATATGTGCACTTCTGACCTCCTCAAAAGGTTATATACTTGGACAGTTTCTCTTTTTCAGTTTCTAGGTAGTAAAACTTGTTTTAAGACCTCCATCCTCATTTAATTAGATAAAAGAATAATGAAGTATACTTGATAGAAAATATCTCAGGGGACATTGTAAAATATCTTATGTTTTAGTTTGGTTTCACCAGGAAGTAAAGCAGACTAGAGACAAGGATTGGACCTCAAGATATTTATTTGCATTTGATCTCTGTAAAAATGTTAGGGAAGTGTAAGGAAAGTCAAGGGAATATAAGCATCAAAGCAGTTTCCATGAAAGATTGTCCTTTGGTCCTAATAGGCCCTTCTGAAGCCAGACCTTTGTATATGCTAAGTCATCCCATCTGAGGACTGCAGCAGCTGGAAACATTTCACATCAACTGTCAGTCAGTCATTAACTGAGAGTGACTATATTTTTTTTTCTCGGCATGTCTATAGGCTAAATGGAATCTTTTGGGGCAGAGGCACAGAGCAATGCAAGCATGGTCATGACAAGACTTTCACTGGGTGGCCTCCTATGCTGTTATTCATTCAGTCCTGTCCTTTATCCACTAATATTTTTTGTAGTTGTGAAATATTTACTTCAGGGAAGGTAATTAGCAGATTACAACATGACATACACCAAAGGCAGCAGCAATGTCTTAATTTCCAGTTACTCAGTAGGTAACTCTAAAGTACTTCTGATAAATCCATGCTCAATTGCTCTGGAATTCACTTTCTTATAGCCAATTCCCAACATCCAAAAATAACATTCTTACACCACTCATACTATCTTCTGTTATAGTTCAATCAGTAGTCTTTCAAATGATGGTGATGAATATATAGGCATTTAGTGCATATTTTTAGAATGAATTTCTATTTTAAGCAGATTTATATAGATCATTAGAGATCAGCCTAGTCTCATTGTACAAAATAATAGCTAAATGTATATTTGGAAGTAACATTTCATCCTGACCTAGGGATTATATTCATGCCCTCTGGAAGAAAAGTGACAATTATGGTCCTAATCATAGAATCATTTCATGCAGTTGTAAGTCTTGACAGCATGAATACACATCACAGTTCTGAATGAGATTACTTCTTTTAAATTTGCTTGTAGATGGCTGGGCAATATGTATCTAGACTCTACTTGATAGGACTAAGGGCATTTATAGGTGTGTGATTAGTGGTGCTTATACTAAGATAGGCTTTTTAGTTTTTCTTTTGTTGTTGTTGTTGTTTTGTTTTGTTTTGATCCTATGATGAAATTCTTTGGTCAGAGTATTTTCTAAGACCATTTTTAATGACACATTTTAAAGAAGTCTGGAAGTGTTAGAGACTGCCATGGATGTCACAGAGAAACAAATAAACTCTCTTGGCCAAGAAATTCTGTGAAAATCAGTACAGAATGAGTTTGGGTTCATCATTACAAGTGGAAAATCCAGATAGAGTTGCTGATATTATTGGTAAGAAATTAGCTTTTAAGATTCAAAATTGGTGTTACAAGTTGACTATCACTATCTAAGCTTCATTTATTTCTTTTAATCTCATTTGTATTTCTATTATTTATGCATTGGTAGCCATGTTGGAACATCTGTGTGGGATGTATATACATATGCACATGGGTATATGAATGTATTTGTATGTCCACATGTAAGTGTGGTCATGTATGTGTAGGTCAGAGTTCGTTGTCCAAAATGTCCTCAAATGCTCTGTCATTTATTATTTATTTAATTTGTTTGCCTTATTTTTCCTGTGTAGTCCCAGAGCATTCCTTTTAAAGAAATATAGTAAAAATCTGTGAGCTTCTTTGGACAAATGTATGGATTCACATATGTTCAGGAAACAACAAGGTATGCATTTAATATTTTTCACTTTGTTCCTTTATAAAACTTACTTTTTATAAGAATGGGCTTTCTCATTATATATATATGTGTGTGTGTGTGTGTGTGTGTGTGTGTGTGTGTGTGTAAATTAGAAGAGAATGCTTTTCTGTATATTATTTTTAATGCTTATTTTGAGCAAGTACACATTCTGTTCATTTGGAAAATACAATCTGTGGACATTGGTTTACCATCATTCTGTAGGGCATTTTTCCATTGTTTCATTCTAAGTTTGTTAAAACTTCTACTTACCCATCTAATGAGACAGTGCTGTTTAGGTTTGGGTAGTAGAATAGATGGAGAAATGAAAGAATGCTATCTTAGTTTTGATCCTCTTATTATGATTAAACACACTGAAAAAAAAACTGTCTCAGGGAAAGAGGATTTACATTCGCTCACTGCTCCAAGTTATGCTTCATCCTTGCAGGGAACCACTACCCGGCTGTAGTACTTACTTTCAATATCTCTGTTTGTTTTCACTTCTGCACAAATTTCTAGAATCAGGCATTCACATTGTTTTCAGTATTTGTTTAACAAGTCACATGTAAAGTTACATATTTAATCAATGGTTATGCTTTTATTATTTGGAGTTTTAAAAGTTTTTACATATGCAAAATTTTAGATTTTAGTGGAATCATTTTTTTTCAACAAAGGCAGCTTTTGAGGGAAAAGCAACACTTTTTAAAAGACAAACAAATTTGTTTCCATATAAAATATAATGTGGAAATTAATATTGTGCTGTGTTTGCAATACTGTGAAAATACAGAGATCATGTTTTGACTAATTACACATCTTGACTTACCCTATAATGAAACATTCAGCTAAGACATATTCTGGTTTTGCACTTTCCTCTGAAGTAGAGGTGTGGGATTTTATTTTGGCTGTCTTCCAACTTGTGCAATGAAATTACATTTTCACTGAAAATGTCCTCTTCTTCTAAATTGACTGTTTTTTTTTTCCTTGTATGGGTTTTACAATTATTCTAGGGATGAGTGCTAATCAAAATAAGGTGATAGCAGAGCAATGATCTAGGGACCTTTGAGAGGGAAAACAATGAGTTTACTGGTTATTTTATTTGTACATGTGGGAGCAAACCAGGACCCAGGCTTCTAAACTGAAGTCTCTTTCTGCATGGATTCTTTCTGCATAGAACCTAAGGATAGTTTTCTTTTCTTTTTTTTTTTTAATTTACTCATTTATTGCTTCAGGTTACATCTCCATCATAGTGTCCTCTTTCCACCCTTTCCAATCCCGCCCTCCCACCCTCTACCCCCAACTCTTCCCTCCCACTCCTCTGGAGTGGAGTGTCCCTACATAACAGTCCCCTGCTCCAGTTCAACAGTCATATGAGGGCCAAGAGCCTCTTCATACACTGGAGGCCTACAAGGCAGTACCACCAGGGAAAAGTGTCTCAATGATAGGGAGAGAAAACAAACAAACAAAAAAGTCTATGTTCCCTTTGGTGCATTGGTTGTAGTATAGATATCCTGTACTGTATAGCTAAAATCCAACTATAAGTGAATAGATGTCATGTGCATCCTACTGAGTCTGGGTTAGCTCACTGAGGATGAGCTTCTCTAGTTCCATCCATTTGGCTGCAAATTGCATAATTGCCTTGTTTCTGATAGCTGAGTATATTCCATTGTATAGATGTACCATAGTTTTTTTAAATTCATTCTTCAGTTGAGGGACATCTGGGTTGTTTCCAGTTTCTAGCTATTATAAATAAGGCTGCTATGAACATAGATGAGGCAACTTCCTTGTGATTCTGTGAGGAGTCATTTGGATGTATATACCCAGAAGTGATATGGCTAGGTCCCGAGGCAGAGCTATTCCAAGTTTTCTAAGATATTGCCAGACTGACCTCCATTGTGGTTGCACAAGCCTGCACTCCCACCAGCAATGGAGGACAATTTATTAAAAGCATTGGGAAAATAAAGCATATTTTGAGAGTATATAATTTAATTTTTCAGTGTCTATAAACAATGTTTTATTAGACTATTTGTATATTGATCCATTTGAAAACTATTTACAACTTCTATATGCAATGGAAAACAGATTGAATATTAATGGCAAAGGCTATATGTTTAGTAAAATCTTAACTGCCAACCAACTTATCCTTTACATAAGAAGTTTTCTGGCCTTAGTCCCTCTTCCTACCATCCTTTGTTCTCTATTTCCACTCTGCTAAAATCCATATAAATAAAAAGAGATGGTGCCATAATTTACCTTTTGTTTCTGTGAAAAGCACCATAACCAAAAGCAACTTGAGGAGGAGTTTATTTCATCTTTCAATCCCAGGTTACAGTTTATTATTAAGAGAAGTCAGAGCAGGAACATAAGTTTGGAATTTGGGGCAGAATCATGGAGAATCTCTGGTTACTGGCAACCTCCTTGTGAATTCTGCTCAGCTATATTTGTTATAAAACCCAGGACCAGCTGCCCAAGGCCATCAAGAATCAAAATTTGTTGGTCCTCCTGTACTGATCAATAAGCAAAGAAATTCGCACAGATATGAAATAGGTCAATTTGATCTGGGCAGTCTCTCAGATGAGAATCACTTTTTCCACATGAATCAATCTTGGTTTTCTCAAGTTGACAATAAAAAGTAACTATTATAGGTACATAGATAAAAATCTATGATTATCTGTCTGTTTATCATCTATTGATCATTTTTCTTTATCTCTCCTTCCATATTTATCTACCTACTGCTACTACGACAATCATGTTTTCTGATTCATGTACATTTATTTCCACATATCCCTATATTAGAAAAAGAGATTTTCTAATAAAATATTTGTGTGCATATGAATATGTGTGTATATGTGGTTCCATGTTCATGTGGGTACATGTGTGTGCATTCACATGTAGAAGTCAGAGATCAATAGATCAAGAGTTTCTTACTCAGGAGTCCTCTACTTTTTTGTTTTCCTTGAGGTAAGGTCTCTCACTGGCCTGACACCAGTAAAAGTTCGGCTACATCACTGATGAGTCCTCATCATTCTCTGGTCTCTTTCTCCTTGATGCTTGGTTTACAGACACGCATACCACCATGCCTGACTCTTTTTGCATGGGTTATGAAAACTTGGGTTCTAGTAATGATCGTTCTGCAAGCAATTTACTGACTGAGCTATCTTCCAAGTCCCTCAGTAAAATAGAACAACAATTTAACTTCAAATATGTTTGGGTATCTTTATACTTGTATAGAGAGCAAGAATGAGAGCAATCAATAGTCTTCTATTAATTCACACATCATGTGAAAATGACATCAAATTAACAGACCGAAGACTCTGTCTCATTGTTAAATGAACAGAGTGCGAACATATATCTATTTAGACAGATCTATTGCCTCTAGGCAAAGATATGGTTTGCACCATTAGGCAGAGCCTGAAGTTTAAATAAGTTCACTTTCAACGTGCTATTTTTTTTTCAGCTACTGTGTTTCTGGCTCAGATCGTCCCATAAAAAGCTTTAAATTTATTACATTTCTAAAAGGATACCATTTGTGCAGTAGGTAACTGTCATAGTCTATATAGATATTGGTGAAATACATTCACAAAGCAAATCATTTTTTTCTTCTCCTCTGCCCAGAGATGGAAAATCACTAGGCTCCATAAAATCCTTCTGATTTTATTTCATGTTTTGTAGCCGAAAATATGATGCTAAGTGGAGACTTGGGTGGTTTTTGTTGCTTTTAAATGTCTTCTCTTGAATGTCTGTCCTTAATTCTTACAGCAGAATAGCAGATATTTGTGTAAGGAGAATTATTGAGTGTTGAGAGGCCACAGTCAGTTAATGAACTAGGAAAACTACAGCCGATGTATATGTGAAGTATGTGTGTGTTTGTTTAGTTTTGTGCAATGTAAACATGTTTCTGATTTGCATAGAGTATGGGCTACTACATTATGAGAAAATAAATTCTTTGCTATTTATGTTTCCTACATTGATAGTAGCATTTCTACTGATTGATAATATGTGAGCAGATAAAATTTCCAAGGATAATTGATATAGACACATTTAACCTTCTAGAATCATTGCCTTACTACATAATTCAGGCTAGTGTCCAGATGAACTGGTCAGTGAAAACATTTCACTATCATTTAAAAAGTCTTATAAAAACAATATTACTGTTTGAAAGGGAAGCATACCTTTCTGCGAAAAGAATTGCTTTCTCATTTCTTACTCAGAGCTCACCTCATAGGTAGGCAGGCATAATAACAAGGGCTCTCTGAGATTTCTTTTTGTTCTGTGTGCTATTAATAACAATTTTCCATGCCGAACAAACCAAAGATGCTGATCTGATCTGCTCTTGGCATGGAAGTTATGTGTAATCTTTGAGGAATGCTGAGAGGAGGCAAGGAAGGAAATGAGGGGATTTACATTTCTGAACAGTGTAGATCTTGTTCAGCAAAACAAAGGTGTGGAAAGCACCCTGGGCAAGGGTGCCACCAAAACCAGGGCTGCCAGCATCCTCACACATGATGCTCCTCAGGTCTCTCAGGAAGGCCATTCACTGCTTTATCCACTCCCTTCACTGCGCTAGATCCCCTTCCTTAGACTCTTCAGACATGCTATATTCTCACAGTGATATAGAGCCTTGTCTGCAAAGTGTCAAGTGTGTGTGTTGTGCATGTGTGTGCACATATATGGTGTGTATTTGTGTTGTGTGTGTGTACATATATGTGGTGTGTGTGTGTTGTGCCTGTATATGCATGAATGTAATATGTGGTATATGTGTGTATGTATGTATGTGTTGTATGCATGTATGTGGTGTGTGTGTGTGTATGTGCATGCAGAAGTCAGAGGTTGTTATCAGGATGCCTTCTCCAATTTCTTCATTGTGTATTTTGAGACAAAGTTTCTCAACGAATCTGTTGCTTAGCTTGTGGCCTTTTTTCCACTCGCCTGCCCATTGAACTTTCAGAGTCTGCTCATCTCTGTCCTTCATTGCTAGGGTTACAATGTGCTACCATGCCCATTTTCATGTGAGCATTATGGATCTGAATTAAGGTCCTAATCCTTGCATGGCAAGGACTTTACCCACTGAGCCATCCCCTGACCCCCAGGGGTCAGTTACTTACTGGAGAAGGACTGCCCACTTCAGGCTCCCTCAACTCTTTCCCAATATAGGAATCGAGATTTATACCATCATCAGAGTCACACCTTGCAATCTTACACAGTCCATGGAGGCATTGTTCTAGAACCTAAAATAAATTTCACTTTTTAAAAGAGGGACTGAACACTGCAAAAAAAAATAATAATAATATGGGAGAAATCTAAAGACAAATGATTATTTAAATCCTCATCACATTTCATTTGTATCCTATCTTGATGAATCTAAGGAGTTATTTTGTATTCTCTTTTCAAAGGATCTAGTAAGATAAACAATTGTTTGCAGAAACAGGGAGGAGTTTTCTTGATTTAAATATATACATAGTTATTCTTTTTATCACTTGTGCATGTTTCACAACCACTGATGGTCTCAAACACTTCACATTGTGATGAAGTTATATATATATATATATATATATATATATATTACGTCTTAAATGTTATCTACCTTATGTTTTGGAAGTACACAAATTATTACTATATTATCTCCCAGTTAGAACAACCTCTCACTTGGCCATATGAACATCAGCCACCAGATAGTTACAAAATGTACTGGAGTGGAGAAGCACTTTCTAATTTCTACTTTCACTTGGATAACAGTCTTTAGGTTGAATAGAGCTAAAAGCATCACATATTTCTAAGATGAATTAGTTTCATTTTTATTTTTATGACTGTATTCCGAGCTTCCCTTCCAAATTACATTTTTAATAAATTTGATCTATAGCCATTTTGACGGGTGGAAGCCTATAAACACATCTTTCTGCTTTAATTGCCTTTATAAAGCACTTACTCAAAAGGGTAGTTTTTCTTCTCAATTGTAACACCAATTTTAATAAGTGAATCTGCCAGCCTCTAAGAATTAATTGAAGCTTGGTCCTGAGAATGAATGTAAGAGTGTAGGATGCTAATGTATTCATGACTCAATTTATGTAGGCATAGAGGAGAGAGTAAATAATCAAAATTTCAGGGAGGTTGTGTGACATCTCAGGTAACATTGACTTTCTAATGTATTTATGATAACACATATCTATTTTATAAATTGGGGTTCCGTTGCCAAATCTCTGCTGTCTGTCACTTCAAGAGAGTTAAATAACCTCACCCATTGGCACAGAACTCCTGGTATAGGCTAGTTCTCTTCTTAACTCCATGTCACAAATGTCTTTTGTGTCTTTACTTGTACACATCCACTTAACAAAGCTCATCCAGAGGCCTGCGTTTTCATCCCATTGCTGCCCACACTGCCCTCACTTACACCTTGTGTCAAATACCTAAATTCTCTTCTCTCTCTTCCTCCTACTCCTCCTCCTCCTCCTCTCTCTCTCTCTCTCTCTCTCTCTCTCTCTCTCTCTCTTACACACACACACACACACACATACAGAGAGAGAGAGAGAGAATCACTGCCTCTTCCTTTTGTATTTTCACTTGATGCAAGTGGATCTGAAATCTGTTTTTCCCATCTCAGTTACAAAGCTTCAATATTGAACACCCAGATCTAAACCCTGTAAGAATCTATAATCCCCCCTTTATCTCCCACATTCCTCATCTAATCTATTTCTGACTCTGAAGTTTTCTGTATGCACATCCAAACACGTCTGCACAGAATGTAGCCAAGTCTCAACATCTATCTGCTAACACCCAAGGTAAGACACAGTCTCCTCCAGCTATAATAGCCTAGTGTCGCATTTCCTTGGTTTTAGTCAATTGCCTCAGTGCTAGTTAGAATGATGTTGAAAAATGTAATTCGGTTGATGTCTCATGCTTTCTGGGAAACCCCAATAGGTTCTATAACAGTCAGAATGAAACACAAGCACATCATCCTGAAAAAATTCCCGTTTCTTCTTGTTCAGTCCAAACTCCTCTCTTTACTCATAGTGTTCTACCCATACTGTCATTCACGATGTCTGTGAACAAACAATATCCACTTCTACCCAGGGCCTTTGAACATCATGTTGCCTCTGTCTGCCCCTCTCTTCCCTAGTGTTTAGATGGCTCACTCTTCTGTACACCCCCATTCAGCTAAAACGACAGCTCTGCCTGTGCACCTTTACAGTTTAACACAGTGCCTCACTTTGACCTTCTATAATTTCACCCTTCTCTACTTTTCTGTTTTTTTACTTAGCTCATATTATTCTTTGACCTTGTATAAACATTTATTTTTTTCTACTGGTTTGTTTTTGTTTTCTCCAGCAGGTTTTGGCTTCAGAAAGAATGGGAGTTAGTCTCCTTTTCCCAGTTCTAACATTTTGATCGCACTATTACTGGAAAGAACGGATTATCCCACATGGAACACTTCCTTCTCTTGCTGTGGAATCTAATATCAGATGTGGAAACATAGCTTATATCCAAACACAGAAGTCTGACCTGGGTTGGCAGAGGTACTTCTTGCCTCTCTCATGATTCCCTCAGCATTGCATAGGACGGAGGCGTGGAGGAATGGGAGAAAAGTACAGGACTGTTGTGGCCTTGGCATTTAACCGTGGGAGTGAGGATATATGATACAAGCAAAGAAACTGTAGCTCCGAATCTCCCACTTTTAAGGTCACATTGAAAGAGAAACTGCCCAGAGCTGGGAATCCCAGTCTGGATGTTGTTTTTGTCGTTCTTGTGTTTCAATTTGTCACTTGTCGCTGAAACTCACAAATCATTATACATCCACAGTGGAAAACATCTCCAGGAAAGCAGTTGACACCACGGGCCTGCCTTTTATCACTGCCCTGGCTGTTAGACTCTCTACTCCAGAGCTCCAAGGTGGTCCATACACCGTTGTGAAGATCAGCCACTAAACACAATGAACACTCCACGTAATCTCAGTAAAGAGTGAAGTGGCACCCACTTTCCCTTAGGAGTACACAGACATTTGTTTTCTAGCTCATTCGTGATTTGTGTCTGGTGAATGAAGAAAACAAGTTGTAGGAAGTATCAGCTTTGCTTAAGTCATATTCAGTGTTCTCAGAAGGTATGCAGTGTTGCTGGATGAATGTTTTTAAAGGGTCTGTCATACCAAAATTCATATCACATGATTAGTTATGTGAAGTAAGTGATACAAATCAGTGAAAATCTGCATAGAGAAACCTCAGCCTACAGCAATCTAGCATATAGTAGTAATCTCAGCCTTATATTAAATCTCAGTAAACACTGCTTATTAATATTAATAGAATAGCATGTAGACTTTTAAAATGTCTGTTACAGTGTTTTGTGCAAAAATGTTACATACTGTACTGATTTAATTTCAAAAGCTTATGTTTGGGGCCACAGATTGATGCCTAAACTGCCACAAATTCCAGGCCCTTTAGGACTAGAATACACTACATTTTGAAGTTCACAGATACCCTCACTCAGTGAGCTAACCATTCTAATTTCCAAAAGTACCAGATAAGTGTCTCTTTTGGATTCATGCTGCTAAATTTTAAAAAAATACATTATATTTCCATTTAAAAGTTTAAAATGCATTTTACTGTAAATATCAGAAAATGCATGAAGAAGAAATATCACCTATAATATTCTTATGTAACATATTAATTTACTTTGTGTAAAATTTAATCTTATTTTATGCATGAAAAATTCTGAAAATTTCATTAAAATATCACAAACTACATTTTCATTAATTTTTAGAGTAAACTATAGTTCAAGATATACATTTTATTCCTCTATTATGTGACCCTTGATATTTAATCCACAGTGGGTTTTTGCAGCCAAAGAATATAGGCACAGTTTCATCAGAGAATTACAAAAATAGAGTACCTTACTCCATTTCGGTACCTACATGTGATCTTCCAGTTATCCTTCAAGAAGATATGCTCCCAGTACAGGGTCTCCAGAGTGGCTCTGGAATGCAGACAGCCAGCAGCCTCACCTTTAGCTGCCAAGTGCCCTGCTGCAATGATAACTGCTAATTTAATTACGCAGAATGGTAATGACATGCATTTGAATAGCAACAAAAGAAAAGTCAAGTCACACCTAATTCATGTTAATTATGTATTATTTAGAGAGGAGTATTTCTCCAACAAAAAATTCCACCTCGAAATTACAGTTCCGTTCCTGGTGTGCTGTTATCAGGAGTGTGTGGCATACTGCTGCACTCCTAATATCTCACATGGCTAACACACCTCTGCATAATACTGTAGAAGATTTTCTTTTAACTGACAAGTGAGTGGAAATCATGCCAACATTCCCTTTTTTTCTTTTTCAAAAAATTTGTTGCAGCCTTCTGCACTGCCGACAATACGCCCATCCTTCAACCAAACAGCTTCAATATAATTGTGTTTCCCTTTATTTCTCACTTTTATGTCTTTGTTTTGAAAGGCAATGGTGTGCAGATAAAAGCTCAGGAGTAAGACACAGAGTGCATTGAATTTCAGATGTTTGCTTTAGGTTTGACCTTGAACAACTTATTTACTCTGTCTAATTTCAATTATTCTATTTTTAAAGAGGAGACAATAGCATATTGTATAACTCATTATCAAGTTTGAATAATATGAAACATGGAGATTGTGAGTGGTGTTGTAGTAACTTTTCTTATTTTGCTATGTTCTTGCCCCATAATTTAAATTTTCTCATCTCCTTTGTTTTCAGAATTTCTGGAATGATCTCAGCTATGTAACATATGATAGGGCTATCCAATCTCTCTCTCTTTTATTTCTTCTGCTTTTATCTATTTTACATTATTTTTTCAAGTCAGATGTGAAAAGAAAAGATGAAAAAAAACTTTTCATCTGGAAAGTTATAAAAATTTTTTTTTAAATACTTTATTTTTTTTTCTTCAAGTTACATCTCA
>CAJQZJ010001511.1:424895-533606 GCA_907164525.1 Lophiomys imhausi | reverse complement strand
ACCAAAAGAAGGAGACTGAATCACCATTTAAAGGGTGTTCATGAACTGGACATAAGCCCTCTACACATAAGTAACTGATGAATAGGTTGGTCATCATGTGGGCCTCTAGCAAGTGGAGCAGGGGCTGTCTTTATTAACGACTATGATGCCTGATTTTTACTCACTTCCCATCAATGGTGCTGTTTTGGCTGACTTCAATAGAAAAAGAAATGCTCAGAGTTATTGTGACTTGATGTGTTGGGGTGGGACAGTATGTAGGGGAAGAGGCTCCCCTTTTATGAGGAGAAGGAGAGGGGGTTGGTGGAAGAGGGCAGGAGGGCAGGACCCAGAGGAGGAGAAGGAAGGGACTAAAATGGGGATGTAAAATGAAAAAGAAATATTAAAAAAAAGAAAATAGTTATTTTCTCATTCAGTATATCCTGATTATAGTTTCCCCTCTCTCTATTCCTCCCAGTTCTTTCTTCATACCTACTCCCTTTCTGTCTCTCACTAGAAAAGAATAGATTTCTACAAGATAACAACCAAACCTGACACATAAAATATAATAAGATGAAACAAAACTATCATATTGAAGTTACATCTGGCAATCCAACAGGAGAAAAAAAAAATCCTAAGAGCAGATAAAAGAGTCAGAGACCCACTCATTCACACAGTCAGGAGTCCTGTATATATACTACACTAAGTGTTATAATATATACCCTAAGGGCCTGGTGTGGACCCATGTAGGCCCTGGGCTTGAACTAAGTTTTTATCTTCATAATTCTTCTGCTATTTGATCAATGATTCTCTTCTGTAGGAACAAACTTATCTTCCACAAACAATGTGCAAATGATCTACTATTTAGAGAAGGCATTGGCAGTTTTAAAGTGCAAAGGCTTTTCGGTTTTTTATTTCTGTTTTTGTTGTTGTTGTTGTTTTTCTTACCTCATAAAGCTAAACATACCTTGACTCATTGTGTTTTCAGTCCATCTACATGCATAGGCATGGAAACACTGCCAATCCTGTATTCTTGTCGAGCTGAATCTATACATTCCTAGTAGTTCTTTGCTCATTTTTATTTATTTCTAGTTCTTTCTATTCTTTTTCCTAAATGAATTGTATGTGCTCCCCCAATGTGACCATTTTTCTTCTTTAAAGGAAGGAGATAAATCCTTAAGTAACCTATCCATTTATATATCTGGGAGCTGTTGACAGGGGTCATGAAAGCAGTTTTGAAGTAGCCCACACAACTCAGTATCACTTTTTCTCCTTTATTCAAGTACGTATATGACTCCTTTACCTCTCAACTATCTACATATCCTGCCCAGCTACCCATGTCTTTTTTTTGTTCTTTTTGGTTTGAGTCCCAAAGCTCACATCTCTAAATACTGCCCTTTCATTATCTACCTGGGTTATCTTCTTTTTGGCTATGATATACTTATACATATCTTATTTATTCATCAAAACTTTTTATCCAACCTAGATTTTATACTGCCTAATCCTTCAATCATTC
Source organism: Lophiomys imhausi (assembly GCA_907164525.1). Lineage (NCBI taxonomy): Eukaryota > Metazoa > Chordata > Mammalia > Rodentia > Muridae > Lophiomys > Lophiomys imhausi. The sequence continues at coordinate 532,114 of CAJQZJ010001511.1, read as the reverse complement.
ACATTCGTGCCAGTATAATATTTCTAAGCAATTCTTTGCTAATTTATCTTTCAAACTGGAGTTCTTTTTATTTGCTTTTAGTGGGCTGTTGTTTTGTATTTTTCAGACAAAGTTTATCTACATAGACCTGGATGTCATGAAAATTTCTGTGTAAACCAGGCTTCTTACAAACTAACAGAGATCCTCCTACCTCTGCCTTCCAAGTGTTGAGATTAAAGCTGTACACCACCATACCTGCCTCATACTTAAATTTCATTTATTTTGGACATTGCTGGGTTTTATTTATTTTCATTTATGTAACTATATTCTTGTTCTATTCTTTATTCTCTTATTTTTTCTTTCTCTATAAATAGCCCAAACTTTATGATCTGATGGGCAGGTATTCTCCTGTTGGAAGATCTTTGCTTGCTTTTTCTCTTTATTTCTTCAACTCTCAGTTCTCATTAGAGTTTTCTCATTTTCTTTCTTTCACCACTACAATTTGAAATTGCACCCCCATTCCTTTGCTTCTTCTTGATATTGAGTACTGGAAACTAGTGTCTCCCTCCAGTAGTCTGATAGGCAAGGCCAGTTCTCAGTCACCAGTCTCTCTCTCTCTCTCTCTCTCTCTCTCTCTCTCTCTCTCTCTCTCTGTCTCCAAAGACTCATTAAGTTTCCCAAGCTGGTCTTGACCTCAGTATCTAATCCAGGTGGCCATGAATTTGTGATTTGTGATCCTCCTCCTCCTCCTCCATCCTCATGAGCAGCTGATATTACAGGCATGGGCCACGAGTAATGCTTGAAGGTGCTCTTTTTGATGACACCTACATCTCTCTCTGAAGCCAAAAGAAAAAGTTGAGAGTTTTAAAAATATTCTTAAAAGTTTTAAGCTCTTTGACAATTTCAAACACTGTATCTAAAAAAAAAAAAGTTTTTAATTTATCCTTTGACAGTTTTATACCTGTATATAATCTACTTTAACATATTTATTTCATCTTACCTCCTCTGGACCCACACTTTTTCCCAACACCCCTCCCCCACCCACATTACTCATTTTTTTTTTTTTTAAGAGCCAATGAATCTAATTAGGGTTGTTTCCATGATCATAGCTGTGGTGTTATTAACTGGAACATGGCCAACAAAACAATGGCTACATCACTGAAGAAAATTGTCTCCTCTTCCCCCATGCCAGTACCTGCCAATAGCTCCTCATCTGCACATTGGGCATTATGAGCCCTTCCCCATCCGTGAAGGAATGTTAGGGTTTGATCTTGTACCATAACCTTGGCTGCTCTGACTTCATGAGGGCAATGGTCATGACCATAAGACAGCATTTCACAACAGCCCATCCCATTCTCTGGCTGTCACATTCTGTCTTCTGCCTCTTCTGTAATGACGTTTGAGCCACAGAACAGGTGATCCAGATGACTCATTTCTGACGCTCAGCTGTCACAGTTATCAGCATTTTGACCAGTTATGAGTCTCTGCATAAGCCACTGCTCACGGAAAGCAACACTGCTCTGTGAGTGTAAATATGTCCTTGCTTCCCCAGCAGCCTGTGCAGCACCTTCTGCTCAACCCACCATCTCACCACTCCTCTCCAGGTGTAGGGATCCTAGATTCACATCGCCAGCTCCCATGGCCTGATGCAGAAGTTCTGGCATCATGAAAGCTAGCTAGCAGAGAAATTTTCCAGCTCAGTGCCAGCTTGATGTCTCTGTATCACAGAGATGTAACCTGAAGTAATAAATAAATATAAAAAAAAAACCCAGAACCAGGCATGGGATACCTCCCTAAGAACTGTTTGTCAGGGAGGCTCTCAGAGGCCCCCCAAAGCAACAGAGGCTTGGCTCTGCTCTTGCTTGTTTACCAGAATTGGATGGTAAGAAAATATTGTTGAAGACATCAAACACTCTATTTTAAATAATGTTTTACTTATTTTTTGAGAACTTCATATAATGTATTTTTATCATATTCATTCCCTCTCTTTTGCCTACTTCCAGATTCCCCCACCTCCCTACTCACTCAATTTCGTCTTCTTTCTCACTCCTTCCTCTGTCCCTCCAGTTTTGTTTTGTTTTGTCTTGTGTTTTTTTTTTTTTTTACTCCATTAGTCCAATTTGCATTGGCCTACTATTCCTGCATGTTGGGATTGGGAGTGTGACTGATATAACAGTTATCACTCCATTTAAGACATAAAGTCCCTCTATTTTCTCTCTTTCCATCAATCGCATGCCAATAGCTTCTCAGCTATGGTTACGACTTCATGCTCATTTTCCATCTTCTATGCTGGGATTTTTTTCTGGCCTGTGCTGGCATAGCTCTAGGTCATGCTGTCACAATCCTTCTGAGTTTATATGCACATATGATTTTTGTGTCTGGAAGACATTGTTTTTTTGAAATTATCTACTATCCCTGGTCCTTAAAATCTTCCCATCTCCGCTCTTCCATATCCCTGAACCTTAAGGAGAGAGATATAATATAGTTATCCTATTTAGGTCTGAGCATTTCAAAATCTCATTTTCTCTGTTCATTGAAAACTTTATAAGTTGTATTCTGATCTTTTTATTAGTATCCTCTTCTAGATCTACCACCCATTCCATACCTACCCAAAAACTCATTTTTGAATCTATAGAGTCCCATTAGTATTGTTTACATACACTGTGTGGGTTTTCAATGAATTATGTTATATCTACTATGGACCACAACTGTAAACTTCACAAAGGGAAGAGATGCAAACCTAACATAATATTCAGTCAGCTAATCTAATTTCAACTCCCCTTGGTCTCAGTATAATATTTGTTTCATTAACAGGACAATGAGATTAGGTAGAACATGAAACTATAAAGGCCTGCAAAAATCAACCAGTCCAGATTAAGTCAGGTGCATGGGATTCCTTATCCACAAATAGTGCAGCACAGATGATATTATGCTATGTTAACATTAACACTCTAATCATATGAAGAATAAGACATCATGGTGGACACAGTCTTCACAGTGATGTAGCTGTAGCTGTGGCTTGGCTTGAAGCTATCATATGCCCTTGGGACTTCAGAATCTTTAATTATTAAAGGCTGAGGACATAAAATACTGTTTGGAGTATTTTCTAGTAGGGAAAAATGATCTTAAAAGTGGTATAGTGGTACAAGCGTTTAATTCTAGCATCAGAGAGGCAGAGACCTATTGACATCTGTAAGTTCATGTTTGGACTGTTTTACATATTGGGTTTCAGGACATATTGGACTACATAGTGAGACCCTGCCTCAAAAAAAACTAACTAACTAACTAACTAAACAAGCAAGTAGAAGCGAACAGGCCATACTAGCAAATTGAGGAAGATGTTTGCATGCATAATACAATTTTATTCTTTTCACATCTAAGGTAGATTTAATAATGATCTTGTACTTGACCCATCTTTTAGATTAATTTTGTGTCTAAAGATATTTCTATGAAAATAATCAAATTATTCAAAAGATAGAAAGAAATAATGGGTCTCAGGTCAGCAGAATGTTTTATTGGGTACTATTATAGCTATCAAGGATAAGCACTCAAATTCAATGCCTCCTGGAAGCTACATTGTAGAAGAGGAGAAGCAAACTTACCAAGCCATCCTTTATTTGCACATGAGTGCCATAACATGTACAAACACATACACATGTATATACACACACGCATGCACACAAATATAAAATATAATAGTTTGTCTTCTTTAATATATTCTCTTATCTTAGTTATTTTTCCCAGTTTCGTTTTTTCCAGACATTTGATTGCTAAGTTCAGAGAGCTTTTCTGTGACAATCTATTCATTTCATTTCAATATTTATTTATTTGGCAACCGTAGATCCAAGAAGGACATTATCTTAAAAGTTTCATTACTTGAGAAACTTAATTTATGATGAGATTGTGTATTTTGCCATCAAAATCTAGAAGAAATTATGTGTGATTTCGTTATTTAATATTTCTTCAAACTTTTACCCCTAGATGGTAGTACATAAATGAAAAACATTTGTGTATCTAGAGAAGGAATTATTTGTAGATGGCATCTGAATCTATATTTGTAAAAACAATGTGAGCGTTCCCTCATGTATGAGTAAACAAAGGACATGTGCAATTGATTATTCTTGTTTTATTGTTAACAACATTTTGTGTGCCTTTTGGTTTTGTTTTGTTTCTAAGCATTCATCCCTTGGTCAAGACAAGGTTAGTTTTCTTTCAAAAGAAAAGCTGGGAGTTTTATGGCTATCAATTCAAACTCATGTATGAAAGACAAGGTACACTGAAATGTTACTATTGTCCAAGATCACAAGAGTAGCTACTGACAGGTCAGTAGTGGGAACAGCACTGAGGAGGTGGTTCTTTGGAGGAGTATTTGCCATGCAAGTTTTAGGATCAGAGTTCAGATACCCAGAACCTAAGTAATTATTGAGTAGGCATGGGAGCTCCCTGTAACTCCAGCCTCAGAAGCTAGAGACAAAGGATCCCAGAGCAAGCTGCCTAGCAAGACTAACCGTATCAGTGAGCTATGATTTTCACTGACTCTGCCTCAATGAATAAGGTGTTTGGGCAATCGAGGAGGAGTCCTCCACATGGGCATACACATATTACGACCACATATGCCTACACATATGCAAAAGTGTGGTTATACACACATATAAGACCCCCACACATGAGAACTGTAAAAAGAAACAAAATTATGGTGAAAAATTTTCTCATTCCTCAGTCTCTGTTCACTGAAGATGGTCTCTGTGTGTCAGATCCCATGTACACTCATAATTACTGAAGCATGTGCTTTATTTAGTCTTGTGATGTTTTCCCCAAAAACAAAACAGTAAAGAATTACTTGCAATCTGATTAGTCTACAACTTATGTCAATATATTTTATTTAGTTATTAACTCACAATTATGAAATTGTATTCTTACTTTTGATAAGGTTGTTTTAAAATACACTTAAGAATTTAATGCGAAGTGTATTGCTAATGTTATAGAATATTAGGTAGAAAAGAGAAGAAAAGAGTCTTTAATTTTGAATAATTGAGTTATTTCTTTAATAGTTATTAACTGAAAACCATAACTTTATATGTTTGAATCTATCAGCCAGGAATAGTGAGCCTACAGGAGTGTTAAGATGTGACCAAAAATGTAGGTTTACATCTCTCTCATTCCATAAGATTCATTTCAGTATTTTTTATTACATTCACGGGACAGAATTTGGAGTTGCAAAGACTATTGCAATGACTGCTCACCTTTTGAAATAAATGGCCAATATTCACTTTAAGATGAAAACCTAAATTATCAGATCTGAACCTTAATAAATGAGGACATAGTGATTTTCATCTTAAAGGAAGAGTTTCTCCAAGCCACTGCAGCTGAGTTTGCTTTCTTGTTCAGCTCCTTCCACTCACAGAGCCAGAGGGAGATAAGAAGGAAAATAAAGGGGAGAGTGTCCATGCTGGCTTTCTGTGTTCCAACCTGTGATGGGTGGAAAGACCACACTTTCTCTTTCCTTTATGAAGTTTTTAAAAAACACAGTACTGAATGTTTGTGATTTTTTTCCTCCTCAACCACTCTTTTTCCAAAGAGTCTTTCCATGTAGCCCTCTCTCAACTCAGGCCCCTGAGTCTCTATAGCAGAAATAGAACTGCCTTCTTCCCATGCCCTCAACCTTAATTAGTCTTGGAGTTCAGGTTCATCTCTTATTCTTGAAGCCATAATTTGGCTTCATCCTTCATCTACTGCTGTGCCCCTTTGAGTAAACTTTAGTGTCTGTGCATTATGTTTTCCCTTGGAGACGCAACACCCAACTCCTAGTTCAAGGATCTGTACAGGAAGCAACGGGCTGAAATCTTAGCTTTTAACTAAAGTCACGACTTTACACCAGGTGTTTAAGTGTTTCCGTGCCTCACTCATTTGTAGTAACAGTAATGGCATGTGCATTACAGAGGTTCAAATGTTTACTTCTCAAGTTCTCCAGAGACTGAGCGGGTGGTGCTGTTTGCCTGTAATGTCAAAAATAGATCTCTTCACAGGTTGTTCAATTGATCAGTAGTTTAATATTTTGGTATTTCGAAATAATAAGAAAAAAATAAGAAACCAATCACTAGTCTTTGTGCTGAGATCTATAAAATTTAATTGAAACCTTATATGTACTAGGTGACTATAGAAGGATCCCCTAAATATGACCTGTAAGTCTTCATCAAAAATAACATTTGAATGTTGTTTTGACATCCTAAAGAATTGAGAATCTCAAAAATGCTTTTATTTTTTCATAGAAATGAAACATTCTACCTTCTCATCTTTTATAGACATGACAGCTCCTTAATATGCCCCCCCCCCCACATGTCCACATATCAGGATAATGACTTAGGTCCTTTTCTGGTTGTCATGCAACATTGCCAGAGTACTACCATTGCAAGTATGTCTATCTTATCTAAGTAAAAGAGTTAAAAGGCACTGAAAACGGCTTCTGAAGCAGTCTTAGGCACACAGAGTTCTCAAAATCTGTAGCTGTAAAGGGTCACCTAAGTGGTCGTAGCTGGACGGTTATTTAAGTTCAGCTATGTTCAGTGGTCCTTGAAGAACAAGATGCGGGCTAGAGAGATGGCTCAGCGGTTAAGAGCACTCGCTGTTCTTCCAAAGGACCCGGGTTCAAATCCCAGCACCCACATGGCAGTTCACGGCTCTCTGTAATTGCCCGGGTGGCACATGGCTTTAAAAACCACACAAAACAACAACAACAACAACAAAATAAGATGCAAAGACTTCCAATGAACAAGCAAGAGCGTGGCAGGAGTCCCCACTCCAATCAGCTACAGCCCAGAAGCAGGTATAAAGAAAACTTTTTTGAGCTACAAACTGATCTTGAAATATCTGGGAAAATAATTTTCCCAACATACTTTCAAGAGCGGCAATGGTATTATGTAGTATAGTACTTGATATTGCCTACATAGTCATTCTAGGACCTGAAAAGATAGTTTACTCAGTAAAGTGGCTGCTACACAAGCAGAAGGAACAGATTCCCAGCATCCACATAAAAACAGTTAGGCATTATAGCACAAATCTTTAGTGCTTTGGTAGAAGGCATTGGTAGCAGTCTTCTATCCAATCTAGTTACTCAATAACAGATAAAGACACCCAGTGTTGAGCTGTGCCTCCATATACATGCTTGTAAGCTCCAAAACCTGCATGCCCCCCACCATGCTCACATATACATGCATATACGTGGACTCAACTCATACCACACACACACACACACACACACACACACACACACACACACACACACACACACTTACAGAAATCGCAGCACTGTAAATGATTTAATGTCATTTGTCTAATTCACATCCATAGATCTACTTCTGTACTTGTTAACACAGTTCTTTAAAATCTATCAACTGTACAAATGCTTTGTAGTCACCAACAATCATTGAGTAAATCTATATAGTATGTTCATTGCATACTAGTAATCCTCAGAAAGTTGCTTGCATATCTATGGGACAATAGTACATATAAAAGGAAGTTTCAGAATTTTTTTTTTTTTTTACCAAACACAATTATTCCATATCTTCATCTCACAAGTTCCTTAGGACAAATTTTGTCCCAGATGAATCCTGTTTGCAAATATATTGTGACTAATGTATGGGCTTTAAGAACCCTTGAAATTCTTAGAGTATTCAAGGAAGTCATAATGACATAACAATCAGGGTCTCCTGTGTGGTTTAATGGTATGCATAATCTTCATTTGTAACAGAAAAGCTGTGAAGAGCTGAATGACATTGGATTGCTTCCTGAACTCCATTTCAATAATTCACAGACAGAACTCAGTGCTCTCTCCTCCCAAGAAACACAATCTTCGTCTCATGCTTATTGTCTCCATCAGAAGACCACTCTCCAGCTCTTCTCCAAAGCCAGTCAACCCTGGGTAATCACTGATGCTTTCTATCTTGTCCTCAGTGAACATCTCTGCTCCTTAGTCTCCGAAAGCCCCTCTCTTCTCACTCCCACTGAGGCAGGCATCACTCATTTACTCTGTTTATTAAAAAAAAATCTGCCCATTTCCTTCCTGATTACATCTTGATTATTTTTCCATAATTGTGCAAGGTTGAATATTACCAGAACAATCATATGCTGATACTGTTTGCCAGGTTAAACAAAAATAGCAATGAGGTGTGTTTCAAGGCACATATCTCTTTTATTTGCAGTCTAGATACTTGTAGACATGCTTTGTTTGGTCCACTGAGGTTTATTTGCTTGTTTATTTTGGCTTGGTCAATATTTAATAATTTAGTGGATTCTTTCTGGATTTGTATTGCTTTTCTTGAAAAAAGCAAAAGAAAGAAAGAAACAAACACAAAACGCAAATACCAGGGACTGTGGTTTCTCCAGCCAGGCTGACTTTCTGCCCTCATGCAGTCTGCTAAACAGAAGCTGTTTTGATGTCTCTAGAGTGCGTACAGCTCCCTCTTGTCTCCGTGCCACGACAATGACAGCATCATGCAGCAGTGACTCACACATTTTTGCTGTGGTCCCCTCTATGTCTAACATGAGTCCTCATCTGTGCACAACATCCATCAGCCCAGTATTCAAGGCTCTCATGACCTGCTATCATTCTCTTCTCCATCTCTCCTCATTACCTTGTGCCGTAGCCACGCTTCATTGCTTGCTACTCCCAGCTTGGGGATGCACTGGGGTTAATTTCGTAGAGTTCCTAAACAACTCAAAATTTAGCTATGAGACTCAAGCTGTCTATTCTTCAACCACCTCAGAGAGCTGAGAAGGATAAATATATCTGATTATATAGGAAGTGCAGGGCCTGCAGCTTCCAATACTAAGAAATGACAAACCAGTGACTACCTGGACAGTTCCCATTTTCTCTCCATACATTCCAGCATCAGTCTTCAGCCTTTGGTCCTGTTTCTCTGACAGACATTTATTGTAGAGTAGGGATTATGAAGGACTAACCTACCCTGTCTTGGCAGAGCTAGGCTGTCGACTTCCCTGCTACCAAGTTATGTCCTTTTTGGGCAGCAGTCTGTCTGCAGTTGAAGCAAGGAGTTTTTACATGCCAAGAGATAGGCTTGCCACTAATTCAACCATCTCACACTGGAGATTCTTCGATGCTTATCTTCTACTTGGAGTAGAATAGGGGGTGCTGTCAGGCGCTGATATGTCTGGATATCAAAAAAAAAATCTTAATTTAAGACCACATCTTTGAATGCCATATTCTGCAGATCTCTTGGGGTTTTTGAAGATGCCCTATCTATCTCTTGTATTTAGATAAGCAAATGCTGCTTGTCTCTTAACAACTTGATTACTGAGTAGCTTAGAGAATATCTGTGATAGACTGTCATAGTAGCTAACAAGGTGACATGCATGCATGACTAGGAGTTTGTTTTTCTTAACTATCCTAAACAGTTTAAGACGGTTGGTATCAAGAGGCTAGAGCTTCACATTTCATTTTTAAGTATCTCTAGGTACGATACCATTAGGAAGCGTTACTTTTAATTTTGTATCAATATACAAAGATCTATTCAAATGTGGCTAAATATACTCTTAATTTTGTATCAATATACAAAGATCAATGCCTATGTGGCCCAATACAATCTTAATATTGCGTCCATATACAAGGGTCAATACCATTGTGGCCAAATATAATCTTAATTTTGTATCAATATACAAATATCAATACCGACGTAGTCCAATACAATCTTATTTTTGCACAATAAACAATGGTCAATACCACTTTAGCCAATCAAGAGGGCGTTCTAGATCTAAGAAGATGGTTATAATAGTGATGCAAGTTAGTATGAAAGCTAAGTCAGTTATAGAACTTTAAACTCATGGAGATGGTTAGAAGGTAGAAGGTTAAAGTCAGGGGCCAAATATGTATGAACTAGACATTGGGAAGGTATACTGGGCCATTTAACTCTCATAAATGTGGCATATTTAATTCTGCTGTTTTGTATAGAATTTACTGTTATAAGAGAAAGAACCATTTGTTGGATTGAAAAGGGAAGCTGTTGGGGGGGAAGAGGGTGGAAGGGTGGGACAGGAAGGGGGAATAGGGAAGGGTTTGTGACTGAGATGTAACTTGAAGAAAAAAAAATAAAGTACTTATATTAATAAATAAATAAATAAATAAATAAATAAATAAAAAGCTGGGCATGGTGGCACATTGGAGGCAGAGGCTGGCAGATCTCTGTGAGTTCAAGTCCAGCCTGGTCTACAAAGTGAGTCCAGGACAGCCAGTACCGCTACACAGAGAAACCCTGTCTCAAAAACTTAAAAAAAATTAAATAAAGTGGAAAATTTGGTTCCATAGTCACATTAGCTATATCATGGGGTCAATAACCACAGGAGGCCATATAGGACAACACAGAACTGTGACCCTTCTATAACTAGAGAAAGGACAGAGCTGCCCTAAGTCTGAAGGATCAAACTTCTTTTGTAGTGCTGAACCCACTGTCTGGATAGTGAAGTGCTTTACAGATGAACTTTGACACTTCCCTTTCATGTTCCTTGAGCTATGTGCTTAGTACATTGCTTGCATGAAAAAGGAAAATGTTTGCTCATACAAGGCTTGCAGGTTTCTATTCTATTAAATTTGAAAGAAAACATAAAAACATAGTAGTATATTTCTATTTTAATTAATATTAATATTATACTTATGTAATGAAGTACTTCAAATATCATTAAACCCTGATTTAATAAACATTTAAATAGCAAAAAAAAATTCGTAGAGTTAGATTGTTTGAGGCCACAATTAAAGTTTATTCTCACTGGATCTAATCTTTTGGACATTGATTGATCCTTAGTGTGTTTTTGACTTTTGATTTGAAAAGTAGAAAAAAAAAGGTGTCCACCCAATCCTTATGCTATGGATCTTAGGAAACAAAGGCATGAAGCTTCTAGCATTTTCTCAATGCTCAGCAAAATTCAGCTATTGTTGATTTCCCAACAAAGTTTATAGCTGAAACATTCTTTTAGCATGCATTTTGTTCTTCTGTATCTCTATGTTTTCTCTAATGTCCCCTTTATATACTACCATTGGAAAATATTTTCTGCTTTCCCCATTGGAATTCATTCCTCTTTTTGTTTATGAGAGTGTGAATAGAGTTATCAGATATAGTCATTTTATGAATCCACCATTGCTTTCCCTGGACTTTTCAGCTACTCCATGGAAAGCATAAAATCTTACAGGTTACTTTGTCTTCAGAGTATCTAGCTTCAGTATCTGCTGTGCAAATATCCAGTGCTCAGCAAAAGCTTATCACTTGAACCAAAGCAGAGCCACATGTTTGTCTTTGATGCGCCAAGCAATTACAAGCTGAGTTAATCTTGAACAGCATCATGGTCAATCCGTTTATTGGAAAAGCAGAAACACAAACAAATGTGAACATCAAATAATTTTTGCTAGAACGATTAATATGACAAAACAGGCACCCGACCCCGAGCACTGTCACCCTGAAGAACTGTACCTCTCTTTCCTTTTTATTTAGCCATAAGGGCTAGCTCCGTTCAGATGTCAGTGAAGTCACACCGCCAGGGCTTGTAGGAGCCAATTATCTGCCAGTGTCATGCTGGGTCATGTAGCAGGCACTTCCAGATGACGTGTCAGGGTGAAGATAGTGGCAACAGCCATGCAATTGAAGGCCATAATTTACAAGAAACAGAACTACAGTTATTACTACCATATTTGTGTGGGAAATTTGCAAGTTATCCTTCTTATCTTATTAATACATTTCTCTTCTTATAACTATGTCATCAACATCAGAACTGTTATACAAGACATTTGCAGTAGCTATTTGCAGCAGAAAGAATATTTAAATGTGAGTAATGAGCCCAAGATCACACATTCAGAAATACAATGAAACATCTTTATGATCTAAGACCTTAGCTTACTTCCCATGGTTTCATTTCAGTACAGTCCACGATTTGATGCGTTCACACAGCTGATCCACACATGCTTGCTTCTAGTCTTCTGAGAATCATATTTACTAGTGTCTCTTGGATTTTTTTATCTTATATGCATTCTCCTCATATCTGCTAATATTTGTTGAGCATCTCATCATTTAAAACACAGCTGTAGCATCCCACCCTCCCTTGCAGACTAATTTGGGTGACACTCCACATTTCATTGCTCCCACAATGCCTCTGGCATCCTCTTCTCAGAATATTCTGCTCTCATCTCTTTATGCACTACACGAGGTCTTTGGGAAAAGGGTACTTATTCTCTGTACTTTGTTGCTTCAGATTCTAGCTTAGTCTTTGACAAATTATAAACAGAGATTGATATTTGTTTAATAAATGAGTAGAGCAGAGGGCACATGTGTCCATGAAGTAGAATGTGGAATCACATGAACACAGCACAGAGGCAACTTATTGCCAAGGATTTCTACTGCTCATTCCAGCCCTTCATCTTCACCTACCCTCCTGTGCTCAGTGGACAGAAATGATTGATTTCCAGTTGCACATCTCTACCTGTGCTGTAGGCTGTTTTGGCCATCTAGTACATATATAATTTCTACTGTATTTCAGCTTCCCTTTTTAATTTTTTTAGCCATAGGCATTTTTTTCCAAGAGCAGAACAATTTCATTTTAAGTAGAGGTTTATGCATTTCTCCCCCAAACTAAAAGCCTGTGGACGATCACCAGAGTACATAGTCAGACAATAGATGTTATCCTATGGGACAAAGTATTCATTTGGCAAAGCGTTAAAAATGCATGCCTGCAAGAGGTTCAGTTCTGAAACCTAGAAGCAGCTCATTTAAGGAAGCCGAAAACTGAAAAATCTTAAAGGGAGTTGAAGTACCAAGACATGATCAAGAAAGCTAGTGTGGGACATGCTCCTTATTTCTAGACTCAGACCTTCTAAGAAAGGAAAGTGAGGTGAGAATTGTGCAGCTTCATTCTGTCAAAACACATTGACACTTACGGGTTTAGGGAGGTTGCCAATAAAATATTTCTTCAGGTCTCAAGGATCCACAAGAACAAACTCTTGGAGAAGATTATTGTTGACAGTGCACGTGCTGATACAGCCAGGACTTAATAGCTACTGGCGAACAGCAGTCATTTTTGTTCTATGTGAGCGGTGCTTCCTCTGTTGGTGAGCCAAACAAAGCACACTTAGTATGTTTTCAAACTTGCACACCAGGGGGTGGGGGAGTCACTCATTAATCATGCCCAAAGAGTGGGAAACAAGAGTCCTGTCTGGGCAGCTTCTGGAAAGAGTCCTTTCTCTTTTCGGTTTTGAGCTAGAAGTTGATGTTTGCCCTCCTAAAAATTCCTTCTTTTAACCACTTCTTCAAGGGTTTGTATATTTCTCATGTTGGCTTTTGAGAAGCACAACTATATCAGCTTTCTGTAGACATGGCAGTGGGGCTGAGCGAAGAAAAAAAAATAGGGCATCTTCTTAAAATTACTCTTTTCTCTATTCATATACAATATATAAAATACAAAATACTTAGCCAAAGTTTATGTTTCTAAATTATTCCCCTCTAAGAAAACACGTTTTTGGGTGCTCTGGTAGGCTCAATATTCAGCAACAGTATGTCTATTGTAGGCAGCTAATGCGAGGATGGAAATAATTTAGACCCCCCCCCAGATTTAAACTTGCTTAGAAGAATGAGATTTGATGCCTTGTAGACTTGAGAAGGAGGTCTGACTCCAATTTTGGCTAATGATGAGATTTAGGAAACATAACTTTTCAAAGCCTAGTTGTCCTTGCCAAAGTAGATATAATTATAGAACTCAGCTCCCGGTAGACTTGACCTGTGAAGGTAAATTTGATAATTAATGTATGCAAAATATCCTAGAACCTGGAGTCATTCCCTCTCTGTCTTTTCTTCTTTTCTTTTTTTCTCCTGCTCACCCTTATTTTCTTTTTTCCATCTTTTTCATTTCTCTCCTTAACTTCACCCCTTTATCCACTGTTCATTTGCTCTATGTGCTGATAACTCCCCTAGGGAACTATTTATACTTTATTGAGGTCTCTAAACAAATGACATGGAAAAGGCATTTCATTTTAGCTTGAATTCTCAGGATGTTGAAAATTACCTAGATTTGTGTTTTGATATAATCTTCCGGAGTCTTCAAACTGAAAAGGACTCCAGTACTATGAATTCAGGCACACCGCTGGCTCTTTTGGCTGATAGAAAGGGGATCATAGAGCAGAAGCTCCAGTGTGCTTTCATAAGGAATACATGGTGTTTCCTCTAGGCTCTATGGATTGCTATGAAATGTCCTGTTTATTTGTGAGGTCAAAGTGAGCTCTAAGCAGTAATTGAAGGCAAGACGTAGAACGCGTGCTCACTTTATATTGGAGCCCTCAGAGCTCTGACAGGCAACAGAACTCTGGCATTTTGCTTGTTTTCATGTGAACATAGAACTCAACTACCTCTTCAAGTGCCTTCCTGTGTGAGATGCAGCTCTTAGCTTTCACGTGACTAAGGAACTGAGAAGGGCTTGTTACATGTGGGGGGCCCCTGACCCAAGGAGAAGGAGAGGAGGGAGAAGGGAAAGAGGGTGGGAGGGTAGGACTGAGAGGAGAGGGGTGAGTGGGCTGTGATCAAAATGTAACTTGAATTAATAAATAAATATTAAAAATTCAACTATTTAACTGATTTTGAGCCATTCTGATAAGCAGCTGTGTCTTTCCTCAGGATCATCCTCCTCTCCAAGCCTGCCTCTGCTCCTAGCATGCATCTCTCCTGTGTTTCTCAGCCTTTTCTGATCTTTTAGCCCATGCTTGGCTGGTCCTTCCCACACTCATAATTTACAACAAGCAAAAAATAAAATAAACAATTTGGTGAAAGAAATTGCTATTTTATTTTAGTTCATATCCAGTGTTCCTGCTGAAAGTAACTTTAAAAAACCCTCTTTGATTTCCTTGACTTCCTTTACCTTGTGAACTTGGTGCAAGACCATACTTTTCAAGGGTAACTAACCCTGGATTTCTGAAGGACTCTCTGGAAAAGAACACAGTCATTTTTTTTAGTAAATTATATCTAGTTCCTGGAATAAATAACAGATATATATTATATTATATATGTTATATGTATTATATTATATACTGGGAGCTGAGTTCTTGTCACACTTTCCCCATCATTCTCTCCTGATACCTAGGTTGTTTCATCTCTATCAACTTCTTTTTCATTTCCTCTAGGTGATTTTTATGTGGGTGCTGGGATTTGATCTGTATGTGAAGGTGTCTATCCAGCTCCTGGAAACTGGGCTCTATAAGGAACAAGCCACAGCCATTTATGACAACTGGTACATCTGGACTCAGGGGCTCCCAGTGTTTGTATGTTTCTCTCACCCTAACATAGTACCAGGCTCATAGTGACAGCTTCCTGAATGGTGGATGATTGGCTGAATATTCTTTATTGTCCTAAAAACAGAGCAGTTGGACGGCCAAAATGAGGTGGTGTCTATCCATATTATAGTTGCTGGGGCAAGATTAACTTAAGAGGTTTAAGGTTGTTCTGCATTTGTACATTAATTCGTTCCAATTTTATTTATAACAGCAATCAAATGTACATATGTATTGAAGGTAACATGTTAATGGCTTGATAAACACTTGTGTCTCAAGGTTGTAGAACTTGGAATTTGACTGTCTTGTATGGAGTCTGTCCAAGATAAGACACTACCCCCAGCTTGGGGACCTTACCTTATGGTACCTTTCATAATGAAGGTTGGATACACTGGATTTTTAATCTTTATTTGTTTTTCTTGTTGCAGATGCTTCAGGAATGTCCTGTGCTGCTCCAGGCATTATTTATGATATCTGTAACAGGACAAGCACTAAGCAATATCTAACTTAGATTATTTATTTGAAAAGATAAAAAAATATTATTTGATTATCAAGTTATTAAGTATAATGACAGAAAATTAATAATAGTTATTATTAATTACACATAATAATTAGTTGTAATATGAGCTCTGATCTGGTTTTTAGTTGTATTAAATCCATATGTATGCTGCCCATACAAGGAGAGGCATGTCATGGATAAATTGTGGCTTACTTATTGAAAAGCGTAACATTTCATGAAGTAACAGTATCACTTTACTTTTATGGATCATAACAGCTATACAACCATTATTATTATTATTACTATTATTATTATTTTTATTATTATAAAATATGCTTTTAATTTATTTGAAAATTATCCATGAAGAAATGAAACTCCCACTTTTCCCCACCACATTCTTCCTAAAGAGGGAAAATAATTTCTCTTCTCTCCACTGTAGTTCAGAAAATGTGACTATAGTTTTCACACAAAAATTCATCCTTTTTGGGGAGCTTCCACTTGTTCTCTAACAATGGTCTATATCTTATGCCAGGCAGAAAGACATTCTTGTAGTGGGCTCAGTAGAGGACAAAACAGGAGTGAAAATCTCTTGAGTGCTGCTGAATGTGGGTGGTCCTGCCTCTCCCCAGGCCCCACCCTTCTCCAGAAGACTTGCCAAGCACATTGTACAAAAGGGAAATAAGACTCCAGGGTGGCATTCCCCTTTTCAAAATGTGAGAAAACACATGCCCAAAGAGAGGACTTTCAGGACTGATGGAAGGTGTGAGATGCAGGAAACAATTCTTAGCCTCTTAATGTAAGTTCCCCAGAGATTGCTCTACATTCCAGCTTTTAGCCAAATTGACATGATAGTCCTGAGAAAAGATAATAGCATGCATTGAGTTATTCTTTAAGCATTCACTTAGAGTCTAAGCATCATGGTAGAGTTGAAAAACACTCATTCCATTGAAGTAGTGGTGGGGGCCAAGTCGTGTAATTGCTGCATAATAGCTACATACTTAAAATATGTATTAAGAGAGGGATATGGTAGAGGAAGTTTTAGGAATTTCTGGGTGAGTCAAGCAGGAAAGAAGGGATGTGCTTGTATGTGGCACAATTCTAAGATATCACAGTGTGAAAGTTAAAGGTGGCCACACAGGTGTGTAGGTCAAGTGACAAGGCTATGACACTAGACAAGGTCCAAGGTGAAGAGCTCACTTGGCTCACTAAAACTATTCAGAGTTTTAAAAATAGTTCATTGGAATGCTTGTAAAGACTTTTGAATTAAAAAAAATAAGCATAATTGTTTGCATTTTAGAAACATGAGCCCAGTGGCAGTTTTAAAGCCGGGTTGTGAATATGACTGGAAAAAGTCTGGCCATGCAGGACAGTGTGAGAATCTTTCTACCAAGGAGTAATGCAGCTCTTACCTCTCATAAGAAACAGAGAAAAAAGTGTGGGAAAAGAAATAGAACTCAAAAAAGTCCAAGCAGGTTCTGATCTGAGTTCTCAAATGCGTTGGAGTGGAATGCTCATCACCTAACACAGGAAATAAGGGTCAGGTGGGGAGAAAAGTCTTCATTTTATCCCTGTTCAGTTTGAGAAGATGCAGGGATGGTCTTGTATAATGAAGCTTGGATGAAAAGCTGTTATCGGATATAGGGTTAAGAGGATAGATTTTCATGGGCCAGTTTATGTGCTTTTAATACAACCATAGGAAGAAGGGCAACTTCTTATTGAACTCATAATGCAGACAGAGTAATATAGAGGCTGATAAAAAAGACCCCAGAGCTACAGTATGTGAGCTGACTATTTCAGCCTCATAACGTTCCAGCTGTTTACCTCAGATCAAATTATTGAAAATCTCTGAGCACCATGTTCTCATCTGTAAAGTCCAGGCAATAAGGAATCTAACTTATATCATGTCTGTGAATATCGATTAAATGAATAATTTTTTAAAAAGCTTGTTCCAGCAAGAAAGAAAGCCAAGTATTAATACTGAGAGACACTGAATGAGAGGCCTTAGGAGTGCAGATGGTAGAAACGAAAGGCGGTGTTAAGAAGCATTCTAGGCAGCCCAGACATATAAATGTGACAGAATGAATTTGAAAAGTATGTAAAAGGAAAAGAAACAGAGAGGAAGAAGAAGAAAACTTAGAGAGAATTGCTCCCTGGAAGACAATGAAGGGAAACCATGCTAAGAATGTCTAGCACAGGCAAATGCTAACTCATAATTGAATTAAAATTAAAATTTAAGAGTGTCTTTGGAATTGGCAGTTCTGGTATTTTTATTGAAATTAGTATGTTTTCAGTAAAATGACCATGGTTGATGGGATGAGAAAAAATTAAAGACAAAGATGTAAAAATAGTTAGACAAAAATAGTTAGTCAAAAAGCTTGACAGTGTGAGGGAGGTAGGAAATAAACAGGCAACTGAAGGGCCTGCAGTATTGAGGGAGGACTGCTAATACTTTTTGCTTTTACTTTGTAGAATTCATAATTACGCTTGTAAAAGCAAGAAGACAGGAAGCTTAAAAATACATAAAAAATAATAACTTCACATATAAGATATAAGAGTTTACTTTACTTTCAGTAACTTTAGAAAAACACTTAGGAGCAGTGGCTTTCTGTAGATTACCTAGTTCATTCCAACCCAGATCGTTACAAGGGTCATACAAAGCCTGATGTCCAATATGCTGTGATCATTGCTTTCGACTTGAGGCCAGTCCATATGCTAGTTCTTCCTGTAAACCCCCTGCTCTGTACTGTGCCGCTGAACACAGTCGCAATACAACACACACATTTCAATTTCATTAAGAGTCGAGCTTCTCAGCTGCACAACAGCATCTTAGCCATGGATGTGGTTGTGATTTATGAATTGGAGAGTATAGCCACAGAATGCGTTCTGTAGCACAGAAAGACCCTTAAGAATGAACTGTCTCTGCTCTGAACTTCTGGTGTTTATTATACATGGAGAGCTCCTGGGGCCGCTCATGTCATCACCCTGCTGACCTTGAACCTAGGAGGGGTCTTTGCTATTTGGCTTCCCTACTGTGCTCAAGACCCTTTATTAGTTTTCACCTTGGGGCACCATCTGTCTTTTCATCTTTTTATAGCCTCTCAGGTTACCGCTCCACCGTCTGAGTTTTTCTTTTCTTTGGCAGCAGTTGCCACCCTTGAAGAGCTTGGTGGACACATTCTTGTCCACTCACTTCTGTGCTTTTGAGGCATATTACATCCCATAGTCCATTCGTCCATGCTCAAGTTAAATCCCATTCATGGTCTGAGGTTTCCTTTGTGAGGCCACGTGCTTCTCCCATCTTGAAGCTAGTGTCATTTGATAGAGTAGTTAGCTATGCGAGCCTTCATTCAGATACACAAGCTATGGTGGCAACTGGTATGTCAGGTGGGCACAGTTTTTCAACTTACAGAGTTTTGTTTACTTTATCACTTCAAACTCTTCACTCCTATGGGTGTTTATTTAATAATTTAACACAAGTTTTTCTGTCTTGTTTCCCTTTTCCCCTCCCTACCCACTTTGTTCTTTTCTCCCTCCCTCCTTCCCTCACTTCCTCTTTTCCTTCGTCTCTTCCCCTCTCCATTCCTTTCCCCTCCCTTCCTTGTTTCCTTTCTTCCTTCCTCTCTCCCTCCCTCCCTTCCTCCTTACCTCCCCCAGTCCCTCTGTCACCCCCACTCTTCCTCCCTCCCTATCTTTATTGTTTTTATTTTTCAGGTCTATACTCAGAACTATGTCAGTGGGTACATGTGATTATTAGGTACAGAACCTTTAAGTCATAGCTACAGTGAAACATGGCTTGCTATTTGCATACAGGAAGAAGGAGGGGGTGGTCAGGGGTCAGTTATGACCCACTGACTCAGAGTTTTTAACTCCATTTTGTTTTGTTTTGTTTTTTTGTGGTTTGTTGTTGTGTTGTTTGTTTGTTTTGTTTGCCTTTTCTTCCTGTTATATGTGTGACCATAATTCAAATTATTAACACTTTGTTCCATGCAGGAAGATGAAGAAAGATCTGATGCTATATTTGGAAGCAAAATGCTTTCCTAGAAATCCTGAAGGAATCCCAAAGGTTGGTTATAAATTGGATAGCTTTCTTTGTAAAGAAAATCAGGGAAAAAGAGGAATTAAGGAATCAGTGTGTGCTTTGTACATCCATTATGCTGACTCCTCAGCAAAGGCAAAATCAGTCTCTGTGGCCCACTTGTCTTCCCGCTCCCAGGCCTTTATTTTGTAGAAATCTTACCAGTCATGCAAACATATCGGAATGTCTATTGCAGAAATCAAGTACCCTCTCTGCCTTTTCCTATGGTTTTCTCTTTCTGGCCTTACAATTTCAGCTGTTTTCTGATTTTCTACAGCAAACTCTGTGATATTTTACTAATAACTTCAGGTAAAGTGGGTTTCTGTGCAACATATATTCTTTGTTACAACCTGTGAAATCAACCTCTAATCATCATTTTTGAAAATATAACCAATCAATACTCATATATTCTTCCTGCAATTCATATTTTGCATTTACTCAAATCAAAATATTATCTTTATCACAGCCAATAATAGCACTTTTGTTATGCAGGAGATCAATAGTTGCCATTTTTTTATTTGTTTGTTTTTGGTTGTTTGTTTATTTGTTTTTGAGACAGGGTTTCTCTGTGTAACAAACCCTAGTTTTCATGGACTCACTTTGAAGACCAGGCTGGCCTCCAACTCACAGAGCTCCACCTGCCTCTGCCTCCCACAGGTGCTGGTATTAAAGGCGTGCACCACCATGCCCGGTAATAGTTTTCATTTTGTAAAATAATATTTTTCTGTAATTTTTTGTTTATGTGGTACCTTTTTTCAACCTAAGTAGATTTTTGGATGGCTTTCAACTCACATATTTAAAAATGTACATGTGTGTTCACTGGCAGGCACGTTCTGTTCATTTTCAACCTTTCACATTGTATGAAATTATTTATTTTCATAATTTTATTGTCTTTTGCTTAATTCGAAGAAAAACTTAAGAAGAAATGTATAATTCATAGACAGTTGGGTATATTAAATTTTCTCAAATTTGGTGACCCTCTGAGTAATATTAGAACTTGTATCATAAATAGTTTCACTGTAATGTGAATATAAACATTGCATATAAAGCCAGAACTCCATTTGGCACCCTGTGAAGAATGTCTAATGACCTCTCATACCCCAAGCTGAAGTGGTACTGGAGCATGAGTTAAGAACATCTGTTTAGAGTGATTTTCCAGTAAGGCCTGCTTCTTTTACAAGGAAAAATCTGAAGAAAACATCAAGTGCTCCTCATTACATCATGCTACAGACTCTACAGCTCTGTATGGCACACAGCTATGAGCTTAACCCCATTCCCACTAAACCGTCAATAAAAGCTGCCCCTTGGAGTGCTCCGTTGACATTCTTGGAGGATATTGGTGAAAGGACATCTCAACTTGATTTCCAATGGAAAAGATATTTTCTTATACAGTTTTAAAAGAAAATCTGCACTAGACAGGCCTGGACTAGGCAATCTTTGGTGGATTCAAGAGACAAATCTAATGAAACCACAATAATGCAAAAAACAAAACAAAACAAAACAAAACAAAACAAAAAAAACCCAAACCCAAACCAAACAAACAAAAATTAAAACAAACATGACTCATGCATGAAATGGCTGGAATGGGAAATAGTTTAGAGAGCCTGAAATCAAATAGAAGTGGGGTGCTTGCTTTACATTGTGCAAAGTTTCAAAATTTCAAAAGGGAGTTCTTTTCTTTCTTTCTTTTCTTTTTTTTTTTTTTTTTTTTTATTTATTTATTTATTTATTTATTTATCTATTTATTTATTTCCTCAGGTTACATCTCCATCATAATGTCCTCTTTCCACACCGCCCAATCCCGCCCTCCCACCCTCTACCTCCTAACCTTTCCATCCAACTCCTCTGGAGTAGAGTATCCCTACATAACAGTTCCCACCCCAGTTCAGCAATCCTATGAGGGCCAAGAGCCTCCTCATACACTGGGGACCTACAAAGCAGCACTATTAGGGAAAAGTGTCTCATTGACAGGGAGAAAAAGAAAAAGTCTATGTCCATGTTCCCTTTGGTGCATTGGTTATAGTATCGATACCTTCTACTATATAGCCAAAATCTGATTATAAGTGAATAGATGCCATGCACATCCTTCTGAGTCTGGGTTAGCTCACTCAGGATGAGCTTCTCTAGTTCCACCCATTTGGCTGCAAATTGCAAATAATTTCCTTGTTTCTGATAGCTGAGTAGTATTCCATTGTATAGATGTACCACAGTTTTTTAATACATTCTTTGGTTGAGGGATATCTGGGTTGTTTCCAGTTTCTAGCTATTACAAATAAGGCTACTATGAACAGAGATGAGGAAACTTCCTTGTGATTTGGTGAGGAGTCATTTGGATGTATACCCAGAAGTGGTATGGCTGGGTCCCGAGGCAGAACTACTCCAAGTTTTCTAAGATATCGCCATACTGACCTCCATAGTGGTTGCACAAGCCTGCACTCCCACCAGCAATGGAGAGGGTTCCCCTTTCACCATACCCTCACCACTAAGTTGTCATGCACAACAGACAAAATCATGCATGTGCCTGTACAACAGAAGCCCTCTCAATGTAAAGATGACCTTCCCAGTTCCATATGCAAGGCAGAAAGGGGAGCAGTGTAGAGTGCAAGACAAAAGTCTTGGACCTTTGCTTTGAAAACCCATAATCATTCAGCCATTGAAGCACATTAGTTCAGCTCTACTTTCATTACTCTAAAACAATGTGAACCCAAGCCAGAGACACCCAGTTATCCAAGGTGTAGGCCTATCTCATTGTGACAGCAAGGGGATATATATTTTATAAAAGAGCTTTCTAAACTGTAAAGTATTATAAAATGATTGCTCTGAACTTTTTCAACATTTATTTGCTTAGTCATGATACATCTAGATTACAGCCCCCTCCCACCTCCCCTCCCAGTCCCATCCTCCCAATCTCTTCCCCATCTCCCTCCTCTCCTTCTCCTCTGGTGAGGTGTCCCACACATACCAAGCCACCTTAGTTCATTAGTCACATGAGGGCTAAGAGCTTCTTCTTGTACTGGGGCTTGATATAGCAGCCCATTTAGGGTAAGGTTTTCCACTGACATTCATAAGGGTCCATGACAGATACTGCCCTTCCCCCTATCACCACTTGTTAAGGGATCTGTATGAAGACCAATTACCTATCATCTATATATGTATAGAGGATCTAATTCTGGTCTATATATACTTGTTTTTCTTTTTTGTATATGCATATATGTGTGTATATTTTTAAGGGGGCATAGTTCTGGTCTATATATATGCTTCCCCCCTTTTTGGTTAGTGTTTCAATCTCTGTACATCTCTAAGTGCCTAGATTGGATGGTTCTGTTAATCTTCAAGTGGTATTCTTATGTCTTGCCTGGGCCACTCTATGCTGAGACACACAGCTCTGAATTTTGTAAATGATTTTAGGAAAAATAAATGAAAGATATTTTTAGGGAAAATGTTTGCTGTTATTTAGGAAGATTGGTTACAAGTTGTTAAATTGTCTTCTTAAATAGATTTTGGGGGCTAGACCCAAGGATTTCTCTCTTTCCTTTCTCTATCCTTCCTTTTCTCCTATATAGGGGGGGGGGGAAAGACTTAAAAAATGGGATACAGACATAATATAGGAATGATAAAGAAAAAAGGACAGATTAATATGCTCGTATATCTTTGTATATTGATACAAAATTAAGATTATATTTGACTACATTGGTATTGATCTTTGTATATTGATACAAAATTAAGGTTAACTCTTTTTAAAATATTGTACCTAGGTAACACTTAAAAATGCAATGTGAAGCTTTGGCCTTTTGATAGCAATTGTCACAAACTGTACAGGATAATTAACAGATGCAAACTAATAGTCACTAAAACATGTCATTTTGTTAGGTACTAGCATAGTTTATCACAGATATTTTCTAAGTTAAACGGAAATCAAGTTGTTAAGAGACAAGCAACATTTGCTTATACAAATATATGGAGATAGATAGGTGGTCTTCAATAACCTCAAGAGATCTGTAGAATATGTCATTTAAAGAAGTTTTCTTAGCTTAAGACTTTTTGATATTGAGACATGTCAGCTCCTGACAGCACCCCTATTCTACTCCAAGTAGAGGAAGAACATTGAAGAATCTCCATTTGGAGATGGTTGCATTAGTGGCAAGCTTGTCACTGAGTAAGAAAAATCCTTTGCTTCAACTGTAGACAGAATGTTGTCTGGAAAGGACAAAACTTGGAAGTTGATAAGTCAACAGCCTAGCTCTGCCAAGACAGGGTTGGAAAGTCCTTCATAAATCTTGCTTTACAATTAATGTTTGTGAGAGATACTGGGCCAAGAGGCTGAAGATAGATGCTCTACTGTATGGAGAGAAGTTGGGGACTGTCCAGGCAGCCAGTTATCTGCCATTTCTTAGTTTTGGAAGCTGCTGGCTCAGCACTTCCTTTTGATCAGACATATTTATCCTCAGGATTCTAATGTGGTAGAAGACTAGATAGTCATAGTCTCACAGTTAAATTTCAATTTATTTAGAAATTAAAAGGATGTTCTAGGTCTAAGAAGATGTTTTTAAGTTGGTAATGCAAGTTAGGATGGAAATTAAGATAGGTATAGAACTTTAAACTCATGGAGATAGATGGATAATAGAGTATTGCTTTCGGTTGTCGGGTATGTGTGGACTGGACATTTGTAATGTATGTTGTGCCTTGTAATTTTCATAATTGTGGCCTGATTTAAAAAAAAAGAATTATGAGTTCTGGGAGAAGGGGGAGAGGGGAAGAGAAGAGGGAGAGAAGGGGGAAAGAAGGGGAAGAGGGTGGGAGGGTGGGACCAGGAGGGGTGGAGGGAGGGGACTGTGCTGGAGATGTACCTTGAAGAAATAAATAAACATAAAAAAAGTAAATGTGGATTTTGCATTTCATTCTTGATTAAACTGTCAAGTAGTAAATATTATAAATAGACGAAACTGTCAAGTAAAATGCTAATGTATTTAGTACAGGATTTCAAATATTAGCTTTTATTTTATTAAATGTCATCTATTTTGTTCAGTATTCCTTTAGTCTGCCACAATGCAAAGTAATCCCTCCCCCCACCTTTTTTTTTTCATTATTGAAGACTTTTGGGTATACAGGGTACAAATTACCAAACACTTCCCTAAAATAATTCCCATTGTGATGGTTGATCTTCATTGTTACCTTAATGGGATTTAGAATTTCCATGGAAACAAATTCCTTGGCATGTCTGTAAGGTCGTTTCCAGAGAACTTTGAAGTGAGGTAGAAAGCCCAGTTCTAAATGTGGGCACTGATTTTCCACAGGCTGGCTTCCTAGACTGTGTTTTTAAAAAGAGAGAGTGAAATATAAGCTGAGCACTAGCATTCTTTTTTTTTTTTTTTCCTACTTCTTTACTGGAAATGCAATGTAACCAGCTGCCTTACCCTCCTGCCATCATAACTTCCTTGCTATGATGGAATTCATTCCTGGGAAATATAAGCCAACTGTCACTTCAAGCATACAGGGTTGGTGGTATCTTCAGTCCTTCATGGTCATCCACACTCACACAGACATGCTGAGATAGATACATAAATATACATAAGCACATAAATATTAATAAAATAATTAAATAATTCTTTTAAAATAAATTATTATACAACATGATGAAATAGTATATTCTTATGTAGTACTTAGTGTTAGCTTTTAAATATTTCCATCATGTATCACAGACCTACAAACTTAACTAACTTAGGTATTCACATATGTCAAGATAACATATGTAATAGCATATATTTTTGATTAGATATTTGTTACATAACTAAAGGATGTTATTGCTCCCCATGTCAGAGCTTCATCTCACATGACTTATTTCTCTTTGACAATAACTATCTACTCTCCAGAAGTCATGTATGTTTTTATGAATGATCTTTCTTTATGATCTGGCAAGTTTATGTAAATACAACGATAGTTCTGGAGAGTACACTTAGCTTGGTGCTTTTATATATTCTCTAAAGTATTACTCATCACTATAACTACCAGCCAGCTATATTTGTATTTAAATTGAAATCAATCACAACAAATTATGTTTAGCTCCACAGTTACAAGAGCAACATATCAGTACTCACTAGCCATCCATCTGTGACTAGTGCTATTATATTAATGATTGGTATAGAAATTGCTATAAGACATTGGTTATCTGGTTTTCTCTTCATGTGGTCTAAGATTGCTTGATCTTAAACACAAGCAGTAAGACAAAGATAAATATTCTTGAGGACTAAGGATTCAGCAGAGTCTGTAGAGTGCTTGCCTAGCATTTAGGAAATTCTGGATTCCATCCCCAGAACAACATGAGCTGGTGAGGTGGTCCAACCTTGTGATCCTAGTCCTCTAGAAATGGGGGCAGGGGTATTAGGAGTTCAAAGTCAGCTTCAGTTACTTATGGAGTTCAAGGTCATTGTGTCATAAAATACTACTAAGAACACAAACCAAACAATGAAAAAAAAACAGAAAAATTGGGAAAGTATGATACACCTTATAATTTTCATAATTGTGGCCTAATTATTCTTATTGTTCTGATTTGTATTTATAGTTATAAGAAAAAGAGACTTTTATTGGAATAAAAGGGGGAGTTGTTGGGGGGAAACATGCTCACTAAATGCATCTTAAGTAAAATAATATATTCTTATCTTTCTCTTTTTTAGTCTTTCTCCATTTACATCATTATATTAACATATGGATTAACTGCCTTGAACATTTTCAATAAAAATAAAAATTTAACCTGAGTTATCTGAATGCCCTTCATGAGTGTGTGTATGGATGCATATGTTTGTGTGTGAAACAAGTCTTCAACAGACTGACAAAAATAGTTTGGCCAGATTTCTACCTTCCTTCGGTGAGATCATTTGGTTCTTCTTCACAGGAAGAGCCACTCAGGTTACAGGTTCAAGTTCATACCATGAAAGAGTGCCAGATGTGAGATGTAACACTGAGTTCACTCTTTCTTATTGTGCAGCTCCCTTTCCAGTGTGACAGCTTTGTTTCTCATTTGTCACACATCCGCCAAATACCAAGTACAACAGGTTGTAACTTATTGACTCTGACAGTAATCCATTGTGAAATTTAAAGCCCGTTAGAGCATGTCTATGAAAACACACTGATAGGGAATCTGTGAGCAAAGGGTCACCTCATTATCACAGGTGAGTTACCAAGGAATTAATTCTAACGACTGTTGAGCAGTGGTGTCCTATGAGCAGTGTGACACATTTCATTGGCACATCAATTCACCACCAAAGCCCACAGCCCTATGAATTAATAGTATTATTATGTCAATTTCATAGATGAAAGAGCAAACTTAAAAAGGTAAAATGGCATTCCTAAGATTACAAAAGTTCAAAGCAGTACATGGAGCAACACTTTAATCTAAGTGTGTTTGTCTCCAAATTCGATTGCCCCAACCAGACCCTTCTATGAGCAATCTCCTGTGAAGAGTGAGACAGGGGAAATCCCTTCATGAGTGTGTGCATGGATGCATATGTTTGTGTGTGAAACAAGATATTTTACGGCATTCAGATAACTCAGGTTAAATTTTTATTTTTATTGAAAATGTTCAGGACAGTTAATCCATATGTTAATATAATGATATAAATGGAGAAAGACTAAAAAAGAGAAAGATAAGAATATATTATTTTACTTAAGATGCATTTATCAGATGTAGAAAGCAAAATGAAAATTCTTTCCCCTTTCCCATTCCCTTACTCATACTGAAAAACAAGGATTTGACTTTTAAGTGTGTTGCAATTGTAAAATACAACAGTAGCCCAAATGTAATGCTACATGGTTGTAATACCAGCCTTTGAGATACAAAGATAGAAGGAAATTTTCAATTTCAGGGCCATCCTGGGTTACATAAAAAATTCTAGGTCAGCCTGGGCTACATAAGGAGACTCTTTCAAAAGGACAACAAAAAACAAACAAAACGGAGTGATCTATTCTTATGCACAGCAATGCAAATATATTTGTTTTGTTTCCATTGCAAATAAATCAATGGAAGCATGCATATCTTATTTCTTGTTATAGAAATCATGCTTAATTTTAGAGGCAGAAAGATAAATTTAGCTGCACGTGTCAACAAAAAGTCTCCACCTAATCTGTAAAATAGAGGGTGAATTAATCCTAAATACCAAAACTCAAAAGTACTGTAAAAACAAACAAAACAGAGACTATGATCAAGACAGGAGCCACATGGTCTTTCTTCAAACAAAATCTTAATTCTCCTGAGAGATCACCCATGCCAAGAAGGAAAGCATGACCATTCATTTCAAATAGTTCCACCCTGCCACGTTCGCACTCAGAAAACAGAGAGAAGGTGCATGGAATTGCAATGTTTTCACTCCACATTTCTACCTGTACAGTTTAAGAATCAGTGTCTTTTTATCACCTGAGAGATTTCACTTCTATGCCATTGTATCTGTAAACCTATAATGAAATAGTTACACGTATTATGGTGCCAGGATCTTAAGCTGGCCTATGATTATTCTCACTATGGAATTTTAACATTACACTATGGAAATGTGCAGAGATTGTATTTTAGTACAATTCAGTCATATTAAACACACACAGGATGAAAATGATGTCTAACTAAATCCATTTAAGCAACAAGTGTGATAGTGCACAGGGGGATGCTTGCCTTAAAGTCCTTTGTCACAGACCAAATATAAGCTGAGTGTTAGAAATTTTGGTTTCAGATGATCGAAAAAAATAAAAACACCACCACCAACTACAAAAACAAGATGAAACAAAACAAAACAAAGCAAAACAAAAAAGTTCATTCTTTTTTATCTATTTTCATAACAAACGATGTGCAGCCCATACATTGGCATAGAAGTGAGAGTGAATTTTAGCAGCTGGTATTAGTGTTTCTTGAATCTTCAACCCAGCTCGCATGCAGAGGACAGTAAAGCAAAATTTACGGGCAAGCACTTTAGTTCTATTTTTCCTATTATCTGTTCATAAGCTTATATTACAACCAATTTTCAACACCATACACAGAATACTAAATATCAATTTAAAAGAACTTGAGGGAAATCATATTACAACTTCATGGTAAATTTAATTTGAAATGCTAAAAGCAACGCTTTCCCTGTAAACTGTGTTTGCCTTTTCGGAAACAGGAGCCTTAGAAGTGATTCTCATTTTGATTAAGTGACTCTGTAATTGCAGAATTCTCAGAGAGTTGGAAAGTAAAGCCCACACACCACAGGAAATGGGCAAGTCCTTGTTACTTGACAATTTATTTTCCCAGGGTGTGCTAATCATCTTAGCCAGCAACCAATTGGATTTATCTAAATATAATCACCTCATGCAACAGTGCATGCTTAGAAAAAGCAACAGCTCTTAATGCTTTATTCAGTAAGAGAAAGAATCATTGAAAATCAGCAAAAGTCCTAGAAATATTTTTAAAATATGAGGAAGATATACAATAGTTGCTGATATTTTGATTTGAGAGTATTGCTACATTAGTACTATTTTCCAGAAAAACAAAACAAAACAAATAGAATAAAATGTTTATATATAAGAGGGCATTTTTAGGAAGCTAGTTCACAACATGACTGAAGCTGAAATATAGCATAAAGGAAAACAGAGAGAGAGAGAGAGAGAGAGAGAGAGACCCTAACAGCCTGGCTCTAAGAAGGTGAAATCTGTTTTGAGACCAAAGTCCCCTCTTTCCAGGAGACCCACTGGTGCAATGCCTAAAGTCTGGGAGTCAAAGCAGCTGGACCCTGATGCCCAATGGCAGAAGCAGGAGCATTTTTGCCCCTTTGTAGCTCCCAGAGAAAGTTTCCTTCATTTAGAATTTCCCAGATCCACTTAAGCACCTCACATATTTGATCATGCTTCTCACATAGAGATTGTATGTATCTTTCTCATTTAGTTTGCTTATCAAAATGCTAATCTTATACAGAAAAACCCCACAGACCCATCTAGACTCCATGCTTCACTGATTCTCCAGATTTCCTTCAATTCAGTCAAGCTAACACTCAGAACTATTTATTATTTATTCTTCATAATGTTTTATTACACTGTCTCTCCAATATTTGCAATGCAAAATTTTATGGATTTTACTTACTTTTTTTTTTTAAGACACTTGGATAAGGCCTACCAGCCATTTCAGGACGGCTGTAATATGCTGTGTCTAAAGAGCCTGGTCATCTTAGTCATTAAACAGTGAATATTCAGGCCTTTGGGAAACAGCTTGGTAAAAGGTTAAGTCTGGTCAATCCAAACTCATCTCTACCCCTACTCCATGCATTATTGTGGGACTTTTGTCTTCAAAATGATGGTCATTAGAGTCTTTCAAATTAATTGCTACTTGGTTAATGATTCTTGTAATTTCACCTGATTACAATCACTTCAATTTTCAGGATAACTTCAGTTTGTAAAGAAAATTGTCTGTTCTTGAATACATATTGACTACTGCTATTAACTTGGGTTAATAAAGTATGGAGAATGTTTGTGATTACATTTTTATAATATTGCAGATCATATTTACTTCTGTCTAATTCTAAAATGATGTGAAGAAAAAAGATGGTGATAGCCTAAAATGTTGGCATAGTGATCTAAGCAACTTGGAAAAAATATGGCAATATATTTGCTGTGAGTAGCTTCCTCTTTTACTGGAAATTTAAGTGTTGACTGTCTTAATGAAAGGTTAAAAAAAAAAGAATAGTACAGGGACATATATATGGAGACTAGAGAATGTGAAGGTATTTGCAAGGACCTCCTTGTCAATTAACTCCCTTCTTAAAGAAGCTTCATAGAACATTTGGATCTGTACATTGCATGCTTTGTGATGTGAAGACACAACTTTTCTCCAGAGGACAAAGTGATACCACAGAAGCATAGGCCAGTCTATACCAGACAACTGGAACATTCAACCACATGAGCTTGGTGTTTTCAGACTTGAGAACAGGAAGAAATCATTTTTTATCATATATATAAAATTTTTCCAGTCTCTATTCTTTGTTATATGGGCACATGTGAACTATGACAGGAAATCTAATAAAGAAAATTATTTAGATTTATGGAATTACAATGTAGGGCAAAGAAATTCTTAAATGGAAGCAAGCTACCTTTCAGAAATATTTAATATTTTAGTAAGCATCTTTTCAATACTAGTGTTCAGCAAGAGAAGCTGAAGTCCATGGCAGACTCCAATGCAAAGAAAAAACAAACAAATAAACAAACAAAAACAGAGAGCAACCACCACACAAAATGAACACATAGCCATAAGAGAATACCACCAAGCAACTGAAAAACAAAAACAAAAAACCCATTTACCCTCTAATCCTCTTTTGTAGAGGTTAGATAAATTAGATTTAGAAAATATATAGGAGTTTCTGATACTGTCTCTTAATTCGGGGCCTGAAGAGCATTATCAGCATGAAGTCAGGAAAAACAGGAAAGACTTAATAGACTGAAAAACCAGGTTGAAGTCAGGAAAAACAGGAAAGACTCAATAGACTTGAAGAAACAAAGTATCTGGCCTGACATTGTTTTCAGCTGCTAAGTGGGCGGAGCCCAAATTAAGCTGAAACAGAGTTCCTCCTATTTAAGGACAGTGCATGGAGCCCAGAAAGAGAAGAGGCCCCTGATGCTAGAGAGCTCCAAGAGTCTTGCTGAAAAAAGGGCTGGCCATTGATGGCCAGCTCTCTCCCTGAAGCATAAAGAAGCCGGTGAGCAAAGAAAGCCTGAGCAAGACACCAAAAAGCCAAGGACTGGACCCTGTGGCTCAGCTTTTGCCTGGAGGGGTTTGATCTGTCCGATCAGTGGCCTAGGGGAAACTGTGCCTGGCTTTAAGGACTGAGGCAGAGCTGAGTTCCTGATTCAAAAGAAGTAAGTTGGCCTGCAGACGGCTGGGGTCTCTCACAGAGAAGAAAGCATGAAGCCTTATTTAAGGTGAGACTGCAATAACCAACTTACCCTGACGAACCTGCATCTGAGAGATCCAGAAAAAGGACTGCTAAATGTGTTAAAGAATCTACAACAAAGACTGTGTTCCTGACGACTGAGGACCTGCCCCAGAGACTGTATCATTCTAAAAGGTTATGAAAGTAGTTGTTATAATTATCAATAGGTTTAGTGGATAGGTTAAAGGGGTTGTAGGAATTTATAGGATTAATAGTTAAGAAATTGTTGGTGTTTGTTATAAGTGAATTTAGTAATAAATAAATAAGTGTTAAATAATAATTAAAAGTTCGGTAACACTCTTTCCTTTCCTTACCAATGCTATCTAAGGAGCTGTTCAAAAAAAACCTATCATCAAAAGTATATCAAATGAAAGCAAGGAGTTATGGGTCAAAGAACAAGTACATGTCTGTCCTCTGCAGCTGATGATGTCAACAGTGCATAACAATTTGGGATCCTTTATCTCTTTTTTTCTCTACATTAAACACCAAGCAATCAGAGGCTCTGAGGGCTAAGACATCATGCTAGATATCGTAGGTCAAATACAATGTCTCTCAAATTCATACATATTTTAAATCAAAATGATAAAATGAATGTTACAAATTTCATAACAAAATGTGTAATGATTTGTGATTTACTTTAAGTCATTTTCAAGTTTCCTTATTTGCATGTGCTTTTGTTTTTATTGTAGACTTCCTTGAGGAATGTACATAAGGAGTTTTGTAAACTAGGTGGAAGTAGACTGTCTGTCAAAGACAAAGATTTTGTTAGTCTTGTAAAGTACTCTACTTGCAAGTTAATAGAACCTATTAAAGGGGGACTTTGAGTATCAGTGAGACATACATCCTTTCAAACCATGTGACTGCCAAGCAGTTATACAAGTGAGCATCTACTCCCTATTAAAGGATTTAGTCCCTATTATAAGCCAAGCTCAGGTTCTCAGGTTTGTAGCACAAGTGCTCTATCTCTTTCAGAAAAAGTTAAGTTTCAAAATATTGTGGACCATAACCTGTATGCCCAGTGCATTATTTCTCAATTGGAAGTCATTTTCCCTCCAGTAGTATATTGGTAACTTTTCTATTGCTATGATGAAACATCATGGCCAAGGTAATTTATAAAAGAATGAATTTATTTGGGATTACAGCTCCAGAGGTTTGTAGTCCGCGATGATGGAGTAAAGGCAAAGCATTTAGAGTATCAACTGAGAGCTCACACCTTGAATCACAAACAGAAATAAGAAAGCACACTAGATAAACTCGCATAGTCCACCTCCATGGACACATGTTTTCAGCAAAGCCATATCTTCTGAGCCTCCACAAACAATCCCATGACCTGAAGACCAAGTATTCAAACATCCTAGTCTATGGGGGCATTATCATTCAATAGTATAAGACATGTAGACATATGTCATGTATACCACATATAGGACATCTGGTTATATAGAGAGGTTTATCTGTCTCTTAAACAATAGGTAATTTGGCCAAGACTTCTGTTAAAGCCCCTACATGGAACAGCCTTAGCAACAAATGTTATCTGACCCCAAACTACAATGGTAGCTGCCAAAAAAAAAAAAAAAAAAAACTAATGTACATCATTGTCCCTTTCACTTGGAAGAAGCATGAGAACAGAAAGCCTGAAAATAAGGGTTACTGCATTCTGTTCCTTTGACAGAAGTTCTAACAAGCATCTGACTTGAGCACTTTGCTTGGGTAATTTTATCCTAAAGTCTCATAAAAGCTATTCTTCCTTGTGCTAATTAGCTGGAGCTCTTCCATATGTGAGTGGATATTTCATGAGCACAAGGCAAGAGCAGATGATATCATGATACAATGCTTGCTAAGTGAGTCCTCACCAACCAAAAATAAATTCAGATTTCTATGCCTTGAGACAGAAATATTACTTAACAAAATATTTTAGGAACAAAGAATCAGGAAAGTACTACATTCTACTTTTCATAAAGATTAATTTTGAACATTCCTTTTGCATGTGTGCACATGTGTTCATGCATATGTATCTGTATATATGGGTATATGTGTGTGTGTGTGTGTGTGTGTGTGTGTGTGTGTGTGTGTGTGTGTGTGTAGGTGCTTATGCATGCCTTCAAGTATTTGCATGTGTGTAGAGGCAAAAGATCAATAGCTAATGTTCCTTTGGAGCTGCTCAGCTTCTCTGTTTTGAGACAGGGTCTCTCCTGTGGAGCTGGAGCACATTGGTTAGGTTAGACTTGCTATCTAACACATGCATGTGAGTGAGCCACATGTCTCTCCCTCTTCATTGTTGAGAGTGCAAGTGTAGGTCATCCCATCTGAATTTTACTAGGGTTGTGAGGACCAGGCTTTGGGACTCATGCTAATGCAGCAAGCACTTCACTGATAGTCTACACAGGCCTTTCAGTATTTATTTTTTTAAACTGTCTTCTGAATTTCTTTCAAAGCCATTGTGTTTCTTTCAATTTCCTTGTAAATCACAGCCAATTATATTAGGTGGAAAGCGCATTCCATTTTGGTAACATGAGGCCATCCACTTGGCCCTGTTTCCATATTCTTCATGGCTGAACCGCTCAAGAAAACACCACCATATTGTTGGGAATACATTTTCAACCTGGGATCCCTCTGTGTTATGTGTTCTCAAAGAGGCCTCTGGAAAATTTGCTTACCTCTTCTGCATACAGAGCATGAATAAGTTCTGTGATGTGACAGGTGGGAATGTATATAGGAATCACAGAAGGCCACCTTCTAATTCAGAAAGCATGTTTTTAATTTCTGAAAGCAACTAGTTGAGCTGAAATCAAAAAGCCTAATTAATAAGGCAGAACAACTTGAAAGGGAAAAGGGTAAAAGAAAATGAATGTAACCCAGCACATATGGAAAGCTACAAAACAGGCATGTAAAAAATAATCCAGGATTTTTTTTTTTTTTGGTTTTTCGAGACAGGGTTTCTCTGTGTATCCTTGGCTGTCCTGGACTCACTTTGTAGACCAGGCTGGCCTCGAACTCACAAAGATCCGCCTGCCTCTGCCTCCCAAGTGCTGGGATTAAAGGCGTGCGCCACCACCGCCCGGCTAGGATTTTTTTTTTAACATCAACTAGTTTTCAAACTTAGATTCAGGTAAAGAAATATATATCTATTATCCTCTAGGTTTCAATTTGAATAGCTGTTGATCTTCTGACTTTTCTAGTATCAGAATGAAATGAGTTTGGATATCATTCAGAAAGCTCCAAATGAATAGTAATCAAGAGTCATTTAAGTAGACTTGTCTTATCTGTAACACAATTTTTGAATATATTCAAGTTTAATCTTCTGACATATGCTCAGAGGGAAACAGAAAGTATCCCCTTAGCTGAACTAAAAGAATTGTCACCACAATCCATGCTAACACGAGACCTGCTCCTTAATATTAAGGTGCCACCTAGGAACTGTTTATTTCCTTAGCTTCCAGCCACCCAGCTGTTACTTCCATTTCTGGTCTAAGTACTAATTGCATAATATCCTTAATGTATGCCTGCTGGTCGATCTGATCACTGCATTACCTGGAGGCAGTGTTTAATTAGAGAAATTTCTAAACAAATTGTCTAAAGGGCTTGTTTAGACTGATTAAATGTAATTCACCCCCGTTTCTAAAAATGAGCATCATATTCCTAGTAAAGCATCTCAGATAAATAAGCAGTGTTGATTCTAAATTAAGGTCTATAAAATGAAAAGCCACATTATCCACAAAAGCAATTGAACTTTGTTGTCTGAAACCAAAATATATATGACTCAAAAGGACATTTACTCAATGGCTTTCAGCATTTCCGCTTTGCTTCTGTCATGACTAACAAGGTGAAATAGTAAACTGATTGAAAAATGATAAACTGTAAAAAAAATGATACCAATGTGAAATGCTAATTCAGCTGTGGCTTATAAAAAGAGATTAGAATCATATGCGTTCTCACCTGTGTACTTCAAGGAACTTGATGAAGCAAACATAAAATTAAACCTTCCATATTGTGAACAGGCAGCAAGATGCCACAAGAATTAATAGGCTGTCATGGCATATACAAACAAAGTACAAATAGGATAAAACCATAAGAAGATCCACAAACTTTGATAATCCAAAAAAAAAAAATTAAAGGCAGCTTCACTGCTTAGATGGAATAATTTGGATAAATGTCAAATCCATAATAGACTGCAAGAAATGGATTTGGCTGGGGGAATTTAGGAATCTTAGTCACATTGTTATCAACCTCTTTGGAAATTGTTTGTGCTATTCTTAATCACCAGAAATTTTGTGGCCACGGTTTTCATGGTCTCTCTGCTAGAAAATGCATTAACTGTAGAAATGGTATTCCCCCTTTGAATACACAAGTGGGATCCAGCAAAGTGTGATGGATGATTTGAATCTTCTCAGCAAACCTTTGAGCAGGACTTTCTCTTTCTTTTTCTTTTTTTCCCCATTCTT
The DNA here is from genome assembly GCA_907164525.1 of Lophiomys imhausi. NCBI lineage: Eukaryota > Metazoa > Chordata > Mammalia > Rodentia > Muridae > Lophiomys > Lophiomys imhausi. The sequence goes on along the minus strand of CAJQZJ010001511.1, from coordinate 495,879 downwards.
GTCGCTACCTATTTTAGTACCTGTTATTACCGCTACACTTTGGAATCACATTTAAAAGTATGTCTCTGCTTCATTCCAGGCCATCTGAGTATCTAAAAATCTCCTATAAGCATAGGAGCTTTAGGGAGGCATATTTATGATTCTGTAAATGTACTTTCAGTGGATTGAATACGAATTTACCCCCACAGACTCATATATTTCAACAACTTGTTCCCTAGTTGGTGGTATTATTTGGAAAGAACAGCCTTGTTTGATGAAGTCTGTCACAGGAGCTCAGCTTTGTGAGTTCATAATCTGCCCAAACTTCTAGCTTGCTGTCTGTATTTGATGTTCAAAATTGAAGCTGTGCTTTCTAGCTTTCTAATCTTCCTGATCTGCTACCATGCCTGGAAATTGCAACCATGCTTTGCTGCCATGATGGACTGTTATCTCTCTGGAAGAAAAGGCTAAAATAAACTCTCTCTTTCTTAAGTTTCCTTTGGTCATAATGTTTTCACATAACACCAGGAAGTTATGTAATACAGTACTTAAATGCACACTCTTCCATGACAAGACACCGTGAACACTAGTCATCCATCAGAGCTCTGAATTGAGAGCCCAAAAACCAAATTCTCCATCCTACCTGCTAACCATTTTATCTGGGCACCATCAATAAGAAAATTATTTCGCTATTTTTGGGGTACTGCTTATGATTTAAGCCAAAGAATTAGATTAATTTATTTTTATCATATGACAATTGCCTCTAGTGCACAGAGTTCGAAGGAGCAGAATGTGTTACTTTTTTGCACTCTGTTGTCTCCTGTGAATAAATATTTTTCTAGCTTAAAGAGAACCTGCAGCTGGAAAGTAAAGAAAGAGCATGGTGTAACTTGAGAATCACTAGGGCAGGTCCTGTATCCCATGAGCTCAGTGGTTTTTAGTATAAGGCCCCTGCTCTTTACCAGGCAAGGAGTTTTCCCTTGTTCATCATGGAAATACCATGGGTTCCGACGATTGCCCTAGTTTCGATTTTTGATGCTGAAATAAAATATTCTGACTAAAATATCAGCTTACAGAGAAAGCTATACCCACAAATCCAGAGTTAAGTCCATTGTCAATGGAAATAAAGGTGACAGGAATTCTGTTTACTTATTTATTTTTATTCTTTATTTTATATTTGATAGTATAATATAATTACTTTATTTTCTCCTTCCCTTTCTTTCCTCCAAACCCTTTCATATGCCCCACTTTGACCTTTTTTTTTTTTTCATTAATTGATGTTACATATTACTTCTCAGCTTGGATAAATTTTTTAAATATATGCTTTCAGGGAAGAAAATTTGATATTAGATAACCAATTAGTGTGCTCTTCTTTGTAGAAGATGACTTTTTTTTTTTCTACTCTGAGATTCCTCAATTGCTTTGTTCCTTATTGTCCTTGTTCTGTTTCTGTCTAGGCTGCCATGTTGGTAAAACTTTATGGGTACTGTTTCTGAAATTCCTAGGAGACACAGTCTTATAGCATGTTCCCTGATCCTCTGGCTTTGCAATTCCATCCCTGTCTTAAGCAATGTTCCTTGAGCATTGGGTGTGGGAGTTGTAATATAGATGTATCCAGTGGAACTGGGCTCCAGCAATGATCTCTTCTTACTTTCTTGATTTCTGAATTTATTTCAGGATATATATTATCCTCTGAAGATTTGGAGCTAGGAATCTCTGATGAGAGAGAATATGTGATATCTGTTTCTGCGTCTGGGTTACCTCAATCATGCTACAATTGTGCTTTTGGACCTTATTTTTTTGTTTAACATTTAGCAGTATTCTGACATTTGTTTCTGCCAAATGAATGGTTTTAAAACTAATCTTTAAACTTCTTCAAGTGATAAAAATGTAAATTATGAGTGATCCTAATATGTAAACACTTTTTTTAATTAGTAGAACCTGTTTCTGATTTTCCCTTACACAAATACTGTAATAAGAACTATTTCTACATATATTAACAATTATGTTTTTTTCCTTTTGTTTATTTGTTTTGTTTTGTTTATTGACAGTAAAGTTTTGGAGCCAAATTCTTACATACTTGAGCTCTGACTAAGGCCATTGATAATTTATATTTAGTATAAATGGCTGTTCAAAATCTACCTTCACATATGATCTAATTTTTGGTAATTACTGCAAACACAATGTATGCTAGAAGATTACAATTTTTCTTTGGAGTTAAATGAAACAAACATATATACACAGACAAAATTACTTTACTGTAGAGTTACATTATCACTATTTTTATGTTTCTGTTTTAAACACCCAAACTACATGAACATATGGACAGAGAAAGATAAACAACAGCAGTTATCAAAACAAAACATGTCATATATTCCTAATTATTTATCCAATAATTGGTTTTGTGGCCATATCTGACAAAAATTATCAAATTTCATCATGAACACACTTGTTAGAATTTCTAGCACATTTGCCAGAAAATATTTGAAATCTCAAGATATTAAGAAAAATAGCAAAGTAATAGTTTTCCATTAATCAAAACACAGCCACTTCCACAACTGCTCTGGCCATTGACTTGGTGTCCATGTCAAGATGGTTTCCTTTTCATTATCTCATATTCACTTTTTCTTAATAGCAACTGTTTTTAAATAATTCCACATGTCACTTTAATGTCCCTAGAAAGACATCTAGCATTAACAAGAGAATCAGTTGATATTTTTTTTCAGATATCCATGGATGGCTACATTCCATTTTAGGGGAGCACGCTGCCAACTCCATACCTTCCCATATCCTGAATGAAGGTAATACCATCAGGATTAATATCTATGTATCTATCTATCTTTTTATCTATCATCTATCTGTCTATCTATCATCTATCTATCTGTGTATCATCTATCTATCTATCATCTATCTGTCATCTATAATCTATCTCTAGCTCCTTCTCTTTCTTTTCATCCTTACCACCCTTTTCTCTCTCCATATCTCTTCTCTTCTCTTCTCTTCTCTCCTCTTCTTTTTTCCTCCTTCCCGTTCTCTCCTTCTCCCTTCCTAAATCCTTCCCTTCTTGCTTCCCTCCTCAGTTTTTTGGTAAAATCTTCATTCTCAAGCAGTTTTTTTTTCTCAAGAGGAGTAGAGACACAGCCACTAGCTACTATGTGTTCACAGGATCCCAGTACTTACCTTCTTGCTATGACAGGAGATATAAGCTCTTTAAAACTAGTTCCATCAAATAATTGCTCTAATGGTCCCATCGAGGGTATGCAAAGCCCTAACTAAATGTTCACGTGCAAATATTCTCATTTAAATTACCTATTCCTGCACGCCTTGAGATATTACCTAGAGGCCAAAAATACCTGGTATGGTTTTCTTGTAGTGTACAGGCAGAGATACCTACTTGGAAAAGAGGGGAAATAATGCAAGTAAGGAACCTCCTCTACAGTGATTGGATGAAAGCAGAGAGAGTGTTTTCCTAGGCAGGATCAGCATAAGACCTGTTAGCCAAAAAGTGAGTTAAAGCCTATAATATTTTCTTTAATAAATTTTTAAAAAGAACTGTCTACTTGTACTACTGCATTATATAATCAGCCATCCATGAAGACAAAATTGCAGTCAGATTAGACTGGGGAGTATACACCTGCTAAAGCCACACTTAGAAAATGTGTTCTGGGGTTTCAAGCCCCAAGCACTAGTTAGCAGAATACTGCTTAATTGGCAGACTCTTGTAGGAGGGAATTGCAAACTCAGTGGCCCCTGAAGAGGCATAAAAGAGTCCAAAGCAGTCAGGCTCAGGAGATAAACATTAAGTAGATCATCATCACCTAACTGCTGATTTTCTATGACAGTCACTTTTGAGGAAACAAAAGCCTTGAAAAAAATAGAAGTGAAAATAACTCCTCTTGGCTCTCTGTCTCTCAAGAACACTGACTGAAGCATTTAACCAGAGTCAGGAAGAATTAAGACCAAATTACCTGCAATATAAATAATGGGGAACAAGAAAAAAGAAGGAGAGTTACAGTTCAGGTTCCTACTCTCCTGGGAATGATTATCTAAGTGCAGAAGAGATTAATCATTACTCAGGAATTCAAACAAAGTTACTTAGATAATGAAAAATATTTTAACAGAAACTTAAAAAGAACTTTAAATTGAGAAATGAAAAAAAAACATAAATATGAGTATACTCTGTATTTAAAAAGTTCCTGGGAGTGCGGAGAGAAAAGAGAAATAGAATCAAATCTTTTCTGAAGATCTAGGGGTTATTAAATGATTTTCTGCCTTTTAGCTTTTGTAATAAAAATGCCATTCACTGGCAGAATCTGAACCACATACCTTAAGCTCTATCTTTTTCAGGTCAGGTACATATATAAACACACTCATATTTTCATATTTAGTTTTCTTTGTGGAATTTTGAAAAATCATTTTCATTGGGGTGTGTGTGTGTGTGTGTGTGTGTGTGTGTGTGTGTGTCCTGATTTCTATACATCTCTTTTAAAGGATTGTCTCTTAAATATATTAAGTAAGGTTTGGCTGGAAGAGTTTTAGTGGAAATGAGGGTAGAGGGATAGAAACACCAGAGTACAGGGAAGAATTCAAAACAAAACAAAACAGAACAATCCCAAAGAAATGAAAAATTCCCCTCCCCCCCCAGAAAACAAATATTTTATAAACTACTGAAAACCTAATTTTAAAAGACATTGAGTAAAGAAATTCTGTATGGGTAGATAATACTGTTCTCAGAAGCCAAAGGTTATTAATTCAAAATCCTAGCACCTGAAATGCTTCCCTATAGTTGTTGGTCAGCCAGGACCCAGAAACCTCCAAACTATTATGGGTCAGTGATCTTGGTTGCACACAAGGAAGAGTTTATAAGACCATATGCTGACGGCACTATGCACTTGGGTTGCAGAACATTAAGAACCACGCTGGAATTGAGATGAAGCTTTTTCTCTATGTTGGTTAGCCTTTCACAGAGGCTAGAAGGATGCATGTTTCTTGGTAGAAAACTAATCAACAGTCCTATCATCAAGCCATTTACCCCATGAACTAACATAATAATCTGTTTGGTAAGCTATGACCACTGGTGTAATAGTGGCATGACTATTATGGGTAAACAGTAGTTTTCATTGGATTTGATATTTGTTCAACAGGAGGAAAATCAAGCCTGCTTCTTTAAAACTGGCCAGGAGCCATGCCTATGGGGATTATAGGCCCTCCACAGTACCTTCTGCTGCTGTTTTGATAAAAGAGCATAGTGAGAAAATTCCTTCTCAATACCTATCCTTGGAATTGGTAAGATTGTACAATGAGTAAAGCACTTGCCACAAGCCCAATGGCCTGAGTTTGATCCCCTGAACTCACATAAAGGCAGAAAAAGGGAAGGAACTCCACAAAATTATCTGCTGACCTTCACATGTGTTTGTCAATAGCACATGAGACTATTCCTCACAAACACGTACACACACACACACAAAGAGAGAGATAATACTAATACGGTTAATTTAAACATTAAGCTTCATACCGTATCATAAATTAATGCTTCTCTCAGCCTTTGTCAGAGAAACTTCTTTTTTCGCTGGGGGTTTATTAAAGCAGAGACTCACAGATTGTCAAAATATAGGAAATGACTGACTGTGGAATGCTGGGGTCTAAATGGGACATCTGTGTCCTCCCATCCAAGCCTCAGTGAACTGCTACAAGAAGTGGCAGAAAGATTTTAAGAGCCAGAATATAAAGGGAAGTACTGCAGAACAATATCTTCTGGATGTGAAATGGGTGTTAAATAAACTACAGTAGCTGTACAAGACACGGTGGAGGGGCTGTGTCTTAAGACCCATCCTTCATTGAGGAGCTGTAGGTGAAAAAAGAAAAGATCTCTACAGTTGGGGGATTATTGGACAGCTTTTAGCAGGAGTGAGGAAAGGATGACAGAGAACAATAGGGGGAGAAAATGCAAAAAACTCTGTAATACAGGTATGAAATTGTCAAAGAATAAAATGAAATGAAGTAAAATAAAATACAAAAAAATAATTGCCTAAGTAAGGTGTCGCATCCCCCCTTGACCAGCAAGGAATGACGCAACTCACAAAACTCTTCTCCAGCAGTTTATTCAGGTCCCTTGAAAACAGTCTTCCGAATAATGGGGCAGACCCAACCCACAGGCTAAATACTAAATGAACAGCCAGTCAAGTAAAGCCAAGTGGTGCTATCTTAGAGGTCCATGTATGTGGAAACAAGCCAGATCAGCAGTCTATGCCAAATATGAACTTATTATCATAGAGAGCGTTCACCGTCGGGCTGGTGGAAGGCGGAGACCAGCGCCATCTTTAGGGCACGGCACTTCGCAGCTCTCTACAGTTCCTCCTTTTTTATTTTTTCTAAAGTTGGTAAAAGTCCCTGGAAAGGCTTCGTAATCCCTCTATCTGGGGATCTCACGGTGGGCCTGAGCCTGTAGGAGGGCGGTGCTCAAACTCTTACCTGTCTCTGGGTCAGCCTCCCCACTCGGGACTGCCCTGTCTTAGGTGGCCGAGACTTACCCGTCAACTCCGTCACTGACTTGCCAGACCCTAATATCCGTGGAACGAATACCTCAGTGGGCAGGGACTATGCTTAGTGAAGATTTACTTCACGGCAGCAAGCCATGCCTGAGGGGACTTGCCCGCCTCAATGGCACCAAGGGCCTGTATAATCATGGCTGCATTACGCTTTTGTGTGGCTCTCATTTTGTAGATGCACCATAGGCAAACCAGAGAGGCTAGTATCATCAGTATCGCCAAAGAGCCTACGCCTGCCCACTCCTTAAGATGATCCATAGCCATCTGTATCCAAGAAGTCAAGCCAGTAGCCAGGCTCAGATCCACCCGAGTGGAGTTGATGTGGATGATTGTCGCTCTCAGCTTTCTCATCAAATTTTCAAATTCAGCCGACCAATCCTGTAAGAGGAAATTTGACAATTGTCTAGACAAATTAGCAGCCTTTGTATAATTTTGATATTGCACGGAAGTAACACACAAACCTTGCAATTTCCACTCACAGCCCAATTGTGCTAGTTGCCAAAGAGAATCAATCTGTTCTTGTATTAAATCTATGCATTGATTAACTATCATAAGACCTCCTTTGAGATGAGAATTCATAGAGGTCTGAGTATCCAATGCCTGTGCCACAGTGGCTGAGATGTTATTCAGGGCATTGGCAGTCTGTATAGAACTAGACAAGGCAATACCTGAGGCAGTAGCTCCCACAGCAGCAACAGTGATAGCAGTAACAATAGCTGCAGTGATGCCAAAATCTCTTTTAAACCTGAATAGCATCATGGTATTTAGGGGCCTCTACAGGAACTGGTACATATCGAGGCATTCTAGTCACCACAGCCACAGGAAAGGCTGTGGCATTTCAGCATAGGGCATAAAGACATGTGCCTGGAGTGCATACTAACTTTTTTTTACCTAAGGATGCACTCCCATTACTTACAATCCACAAAAAAGGAGGCCAGAGACATACTGGCGAGGCTGAAAAATTCTTGTTGCGGTAAGAATGAAACAAAGAATTCCAAGTACCAGAGCCACTACCACTAGAGAAATCCAATCTGGTAGCAGACCCTAGGGAAAATTACCTCTTTGATAAATTCCTCCTCCAAGCATAATGACAGGTCCCAAGTCCATGCAACTTCCATTTACTCCACACAAAAGCCACAAATCAAAAGGATTGGTGGCAGTCTGCTGAGGATCCCTAGTAGATATATCAAGCATTCCTGTACAAGACTTATTCACTATATTACTAATCATGGGGCTAAAGGAAAAATAATCTTGTTGAACCCAAACTGCTCTGCGCTCTTGACATCCTCACTGCTACTATCACCAGGATCCTTAGGAAGGTCTTCATGACGAATCTTCCTCACAAGGCATTCAGCCACCCACACTGGATCTTGTTGATTCTGAGGAAAAACACAAACAGACCCTCTCGCCCATGTTAGCACGGGGTCAGGCCCCCGCCAAGAGCCTGTCAAAATATCCTTCCACTTCACCATGCTTTTAGGTGAACCATGGGAATCCTGATGTCTGTCCGCTGCTGAGCGGCCTTGAGCATCCAAATTGAAAAAATTTAAAGTAAATAAGGCTAAAGACATTCTCTCCTTGGGGGTACGGCCTTGGCCTATTCCCCCTTTTTGTTTTTGCAAGCATTCTTTCAAGGTGTGATGAGCACGCTCCACAATTCCTTGTCCTTGAGGATTGTATGGTAATCCGTGATTAAGCTGTACCTCCATCTGGTTACAGAAGGAGACAAAGGACTGAGCCATATAGGCTGGTCCATTGTCTGTTTTTAGCTGTTGTGGTTTTTCCCATGCAGCCCAGGCTTCTAAGCAATGTCCTATGACATTGCGAGCCTTTTCTCCACTCATAGGTGTAGCATGTATGATACCTGAGCAGGTATCCACAGATACATGAATATATTTTAATGTGGGTAACGTCCATTTGCCAGATTTTAAGTGGCATCAACCCTCTAGGGTTCACTCCCACACTGGGAGGATGATGATGAATCACACACTGAGGACAGTCCAAAACTACTTGTCTAGCATCTGCTCTAGACAAATGGAATTTCTGCTGTAGAGTTTTTGCATTTACATGAAATAATTGGTGAAACTGTCTGGCTTGATCCAGGAATGAGCTCCAAAAAATGCATTCCATCCTGGTCCATTGATCAACTTTATCATTACCTTCACTTAATGGTCCAGGTAATCCTGTATGTGCTCTGATATGTTGAATATAAAAACACCTTTTTCTCTGCCAGAATAAAACTTGTAACTCTTGTAATAAGGCGCATACAGTACTACTATTCTTAATAGGACCTGCTAATTCTAATACTTTCACTGCGTGGACCACATAAACTGAATCTGAAATCAAATTGAATGCAAATTGACATTTTTTAAACACCTCAATTACTATTTTTAACTCTACTATTTGGGGGGAGCCCGGTTGAAATTGACATAACACGGGCTCTTGTCTGTCTATCAAATAGGCTCCACAACCTGTCTTTGAGCCATCAGTAAATACATTTGGTGACCCTTGAAGTGGTACTGCTGAAGTAACCTTAGGGAATATCACTGGGTGCTCCTTAAAAAATAATAGCAATGGATGTCTAGGATAGTGGTTATCAAACACTCCTTCAAAGCTACATTGCAATATTGCCCAGTCATCTACAGTGCCACACAAAATCTTAATTTGATAACTGGAATAAGGCACTATTATACTGGCAGGAGCAACTCCAAAAGACTGCAAGCATTGTTGGATACCATTCAAGGCTAAAGCAGCAAGTGTAGTGGGATAATGTTCTATTCTGTTCTTACTTGTGTCCACATCCCCGGGCAGAAAGATCTCCCTACTTTCAGGGACTGAACTGGCTGCTCTGTCTGAGTGGCTTCTGGAGATGGGGGAGGAGTTGAAGGCGCCATGGCAACGGCTTTGTTTACACCAGCTGCCGCCAGCGTGGCTGAACGCGCTGTAACAATGACTCCACCCACTCCGACTGCCGCTGACGTGTCAGGCGCCATGGCAACAGTTCCTCCCACACCAGCACAGGCGGCCCCAGACCTGAGGGCTCTATCCGGGTGCAGTCAGAACTCTTCCTCAAAGATGACTTCTCCATTTTCTTTGTTAACCTTTTAAGTTTCTCTTTAGACTCTGAGCTATCCTCTTCCAAAGTATCTTTCCCAGATTTGACCAAGCGCTCCATTTCTGTGAGGCACTCTCTGCTTTCCTCACCTTGCTCTGCCAGTTGTGTCTTCTACTCGTCAGAATCACGGAACTTTATTTCTCCCTCCCGGAGACCTTATTGCCTCTTTACCGAGGTCCTTATTGCTCCCTCCTGGAGACCTTATAGTTCGCAACTTCCCGCGAAACTTTACCTTTTGTTCGCAATCTCCGCGAAACTTTACCTTTTGTTCGCTATCTCCGCGAAACTTTACTTTGTGTTCACTATCTCCGTGAAACTTTATTGTCCTGATTTATCCCAGGAACTTACCAACGCGTTGCCCCTGACTGCAGGAGTTCTGAGTCTTTTCTGGGTCCCCGTACGGGCCACCACTTTGTCGCGTCCCCCCTTGACCAGCAAGGAATGACGCAACTCACAAAACTCTTCTCCAGCAGTTTATTCAGGTCCCTTGAAAACAGTCTTCCGAATAATGGGGCAGACCCAACCCACAGGCTAAATACTAAATGAACAGCCAGTCAAGTAAAGCCAAGTGGTGCTATCTTAGAGGTCCATGTATGTGGAAACAAGCCAGATCAGCAGTCTATGCCAAATATGAACTTATTATCATAGAGAGCACTCACCGTCGGGCTGGTGGAAGGCGGAGACCAGCGCCATCTTTAGGGCACGGCACTTCGCAGCTCTCTACAGTAAGGAATCAAATATATAAGAGGAATCCTATGTTGAGCTAGTATTAACAGGTAAGCAATATAAGAAAAGATGGAAAAGAAAGAACAAGTAGTTTTTAGGGTGAGTTAAGAATGGTGTTTAGGACTTGGGCAGGGCAGAAAAGAAGGCCCAAATCCCCACTGAGATTCTAAGGATGAAAAATGTGCATATGGGTAAAAATGAAATTAGGGTGGTGTGGGCTGAGACCAGGGTGGAGCTGTGATGTCATAGAGTTGGCCTCTCCAACCCAAGCTGGAATGCTTTTTCCTGTTTCTAAGGACTCTGTCCTTTTGAGGCGTCCCAAATGCAGATGCTTGCCAACCTCTCCCCTCTGTCTCATCATTTCTTTCCTCTTTGTCTCATTCATTTAGGGTCCTAGTTATTTTTGCTAAACTAATAAAATAACAAGTAGCTTCTAAAAAACATGAGTGTCTTTCTAGGTAAACTTATATGAACTGCCTTAATTTTTTCAGTTAACATTAGCACAATGCTATCATGTGAGTATCTACTAAAAGCTAGGTACCATACATAAAATTAGAGGAAAGGAAGATGGAAGGGATTTCTGTCTCCAAGGAAAGGTTGCACAGTCATCAAAGCTGAAACACAACATAATATGATAAAAGCAAATTTAATATCGTGGTAGTGCTGTGTCAGTCTTTTGAAGGTAGCTGTGAGTTCTACCTGAGAGTATCAGCTTTTAAGCCTTCATGCCATACCACTTCTGGGTATACACCCAAATGACTCCTCTCAGAATCATAAGGAAGTTTCCTCATCTATGTTCATAGCAGCCTTATTTGTAATAGCTAGAAACTGGAAACAACCCAGATGTGCCTCAACCGAATAATGGATTAAAAAACTGTGGTACATCTACACAATGGAATATTACTCAGCTATCAGAAACAATGAAATTATGCAATTTGCCACCAAATGGATGGAACTAGATAAGCTCATTCTGAGTGAGCTAACCCAGATTCAGAAGGATGCACATGGCATCTATTCACTTATAGTAGGATTTTAGCCATATAGTACAGGATATCTCTACTACAACCAATGCACCAAAGAGAACATGGACATAGATTTTTTTCTCTTTGTTTGTTTGTTTTTTAGTTCTCTCTCCCTGGCAATGAGACACTTCATACTGGTGGTACTACTGCCTTGTAGGCCCCCTGTGTATGAGGAGGCTCTTGGCCCTCATATGACTTCTGAACTGGGGCAAGGGACTGTTATGTAGGGACACTCCACTCCAGAGGAGTGGGATGGAAGGGTTAGGGGGTAGGGAGTGGTAGGGTGGGGCTGGGAAGGATGGGAAAGAGAACAATATGATGGAGTTGTAACCTGAAGCAACAAATAAAAAAAAAGAAAAAAAGAAAAAAAATTAAAAATAAGCCTTTATGAAACAATGAATGGTTATAAAATAAAATTTTATAAAGTGGGAGAATGAGAAGTTATTCATGAAGCAGAGAAGAAGACAAAAGGAAATGGGGATAGACCAGAGAACACTTTGTGTTCAGGAAAAATGACATTGTTTGCACAAGGGCAGGATACATGAAATGGTAAAAGTGGGCATCTTGCCAACTACCTCACTGGTCATATAGAATTTAAAGTGCTGATTCTTCCACATGCTCTGGGTATCGTTTCCTACAGTGAGAGTCATCTAAGAGAGTAATTATTAAATGTTCCATATGGCTATATGTTAGTCATGATTGTGAATCTCTACTAATACTCTGGTATGCAAATATGGAAACAACCAAAACATATAAGCAGAGGACCTAGTTCAAACCTATGCACGCCCCGTGCTTTCTGCTTTAGTCTCTGTGAGCCCATGTGAGTTGTACTTATTTGATTAGGTGTGTCTTATTCTCCAGATGTTCTCCATTGCCTCTGACTCCAAAACCTTTACTGCCCACCCATTTTTATCCCTGCACAGGATTCCCCATCTATGAGGACAGGGATCTGATGGAACCTCTAATTTAGCTGCTCTATGCATAATGTCTGCCTTCGGAACAGTGAGAGGATGTTTATCTCTGACTCTTTTGCCTGTTCTTGGGATTCTTTTCCTCCTGTTGGTTTGCCTTGTCCAATCTTGAAATGAGGGCTCTTGTCTTGCCTAATTATATGTTATTTTGTCCTGTTTGATGGCTGCCTTTTGCAGGACTGCTCTTTTCTGAAGAGGAAACAATGGGGAATGGATCTGTGGGAGAGGGTAGGTGGGAGAAGCAGAAGGAGGGGAAACTATGGTCGGCATATATTGTATGAGAGAAGAATCATTTCTTATTTTCTTTTTTTAAAAAAATGTATTGATTGATTCATTTTAACACCCTTCTCACAGACCCCTCTCTCTTCTCCTCCCAATCTTACCCTTCCATCTGCTGCCACTATTTCTCCATCCCCTTCTTTTCAGAGAAGATACCCCAACCAACCTGTCCCAGGATTTCATGTTGCATCAGAATTAACTGCATCCTCTTCCACTGAAGTCAGTCAATTGCAGCTCAGCTAGGGGAAAATTATCCAACTGTAGGCAACAGAGTGGGTGTCAGGGACAGACCTCCTAATTGGTTAGGGGCTCACACAAAGACTAAATTGTCCCTCAGCTCAATGAGTGTAGGGGACCTGGGTTCAGTCCATGCATGCTCTTTGTTTGATGGCTAAATTTCTGTGAGCCCCACGGGACTGGGTTAGTTGCCTCTGTTGATATTGTTGTGTAGTTCTTGTCTGCTCCAGATGTCTCTGTACTTTTCCCAACTCTTCTACAAGACTCCCAGGTCTTGCCCAGTCTTTGGCTGTGGGTCTCAGCATTGATCCTTTGCTAGATGGAGCCTCTCAGAGGACAGTTATGTTATGCTCCTGTCTGCAAGCATAGCAGAGCATCATTAAAAGTGTCAGGTTTTGTCTCTCTCCCACAGGTTAGGTCTCAAATTGGACCAGTCATTGGTCAGCCATTCCTTCAATCTCTGTTCGATCCTTATCCCTGTACTTCCTGTAGGCAGGGTAGATTTGGGATCAAGGGTTTTGTGAGTGGATTGGTATATCTCTCCCTCCACTGGCAATCTTGTATGGCTTTAGGAGATGGCCACTACAGTCTCCATATCTCCTGTTACTAGGATTCTAAGGTAGAGTTATTCATATATCCTTGCAGTAGCCTACTCCATCACAGGTCTCTAGTTTGTCTCAGAGATCCCATCCCCATCAGTTTCCCTTCTCTCTCCCAGCCGTACCACATCTCACCCTTGCTTTTCCCCACCTGATCCCCATACTCATTCCCCTCCCCATTGTTTCTCACACCCAGTTCTCTCTCTTCATCTATTTCCAATGTCTAGATGTCTGTATTTTCCCCTTTCTGGGTGAGATCCAAGCATCCTCCCCTGGGCCCTCCTTGTTGGTTAGCTTCTTTGTGTCTGTGGACTTTAGTAAGGTTATCCTGTTCTGTATAGCTAATATCCATTTATAAGTGAGTACATATCATCTGTGTTTTTCTGGGTCTGGGTTACCTCCCTCATGATCTTTTCTAGTTCCATTCATTTGCCTGCACATTTTATGATTTTCTTGCTTTTAATAGCTGAGTAGTATTCCACTGTCTAAATGTACCACAGTTTCTTAATCCATTCTTCAGTTCAGGGATATCTAAGTTATTTCTAGGTTCTGGCTATTACAAATAAAGCTGCTATGAACATAGTTGAGCAAATGTTCTTGTGATATGATGGAATATCTTTAGGGTATATGCCAAGAAGTGGTATAGTTGTGTCTTAAGGCAAAACTATTCCCAATTTTCTGAGAAACCTCAATTGATTTCCAAAGTTGTAAAAGTTTGCATTTCCATCAGCAATGGAGGAAGATTCCCTTTCTCCACATCTTTGTAAGCATGTGCAGTCATTTGAGGTTTTTATTTTAAACATTCTGACACATGTGAGATGGAATCTCAGAGTTGGTTGATTTTCATTTCCCTGATGAGTAAGGATATTGAGGAATTAATTAAGTGCTTCTTGGCCATTAGAGATTCCTCTGTTGAGAATTCTGTTTAACTCTGCACTCCATTTTTAATTGGGTTATTTAATTTGCTGGTATTTATTTTCTTGAGTTCTTTATATATTTTGGATATTAGCCTCTTTCAGATTCAGGGTTGGTGAAGATCTTTTCCCAATCCGTAGGGTGCCGGTTTGTTCTATTGTCTTACAGAAGCTTTTCAGTTTCATAAGGTCTCATTTATTAATTGTTGATCTTGGCACCTGACCTATTTGTGTTTGGTTCAGGAAATTGTCTCCTACATCTGTGCATTCAAAGTTATTCCCAACTTTTTCTTCTATTAGATTTAGTTTATCCAGTTTTATGTTGAGTTTTTTTTGATCCACTTGGGCTTGAATTTTGTGCAGGGTGATAAATACGGGTCTATCAACATTCTTCTATATGTTGACATCCAGTTGGACCAGCACCATTTGTTGAAGATGATTTCCCTTTCCATTGTATGATTTGGGCTTCTTTGTCAAAAATCAAATGATGGTAGGTGTTTGGGTTTATTTCTAGGTCTTTTGTTCAATTCCATTGATCAGTCTGTCTGGTTCTCTGCCAATACCATGAAGTTTTTATTATTATTGCTCTGTAGTACAACTTGAAGTCAGAAATGATGATACCTCAAGAAGTTCTTTTATTGTACATTTTTTTGTTTATTTTTACTATTTTGGGCTTTTAATTTTTCTATATAAGTTGAAGATTGTTCTTTCAAGGTCTGTAAAGAATTGTGTTGATATTTTTATGAGAATTCTATTGAATTTATAGATTGTTTTTGGTAAGACAGTCATTTTTAAATATGTTAATCCCACTTATCCATGAACATGGAAGATCTTTCCATCTTCTTAATTTTCTTCAATTTCTTTCTGAGTAAACTTGAAGTTATCACCAGAGTGATTTCCGTAGTGTTTATACAAGCTATCACTCCCATCAGCAATGGAGGAGTGTTTCCCTTTCTCTGCAGCCTCGCCAGCATGGCAGCCTACAGAATGGGAAAAAATCTTCAGCAACCCCACATCTGACAGAGGGCCAATAGCCAATATTTAAAAAGAACTCAAGAAATTAAATGTCAAGAAACCAAATAATCCAATCAATAAATGGGGAGCAGAACTAAACAGAGAATTCACAAAGGAGGAATCTCTAATGGCTGAGAGATACTTGAATAAATGCTCAGCATCCTTAACCATCAGAGAAATGCATCTCAAGAGGACTCTGAGATTCCATCTCACACCTGTCAGAATGGCTATTAGCCATCTAGTTGTGCCTGGTGTTTGTAGACCTAGTAGTCCCTGTTGGTAGTAGGCCTCTGGGATTGCAGGTAGAACTGGTAGGCCTGGATGGTAGAAGGCCTCAGGTTTTCTTGGGTGGCAATAAGGCTCTGGGAATACAGGAAGAATTGGTAGTCTCTGATGTTTTCCAGCATCTCATGGGCTCTGATATCTGTTGGCTTCTGTGATTTCAGGTAGAGCTGGTGGAACCTGATGACTGACTGGCTCTGGACTGGCACTGGTAGAACCTGATAGGTATTGGGTTCTCATGATCCCTAATGGCTGCCTGACTCTGGTGGTCTTTGATGGTTGCCTGAGTCTGGTGGTCTCTGATGGCCACCTGCCTCTGGAGTTACAGGTAGAGGCAGTGCCTGGGAGATGTAGCCTGAAGAGTAAGAGGCAGACCTTACCATTGCTCTCTTTGCTCAGTGTTATCTAGCAGACAGGGGATTGGGAGTGGAGGCCTCACCTTGTGGTCCCTGTTGGATGCCTGGCTCTGGTGTTGCTGGTAGAGATGACCCCCAAGTGATGGGACATGGAGGGCAAGGGGCAGACTCTACCACTGGGGGAGTAGACTCACTTGGTGACTCCAAATGGCTGCCTGACTCTGGGGTTACAGATAGAGGTGGTACCGGGGAGAAGAGGTGTGGAGGACAAGGGGCAGTCCACACCGCTGCAGGATTTGCCCGTGTGACCTGTCAGTTAAGAAAGTGGGAAGGGGACTCCCCTGGTGATTCCTGATGGCTACCTGGATCTGGGGTTGAAAGTATAGATAGCCATGGAAGATGGGACACAGAGGGCTAGAGGCATACAACACTGCTGTAGGGTTTGCCCATGCGGCCAGGCAGGCAAGGGGTTGGGGGAGAGAAAAATCTATTTTCATAAAATAAAACAAATATGCAAAAAGTTATAGACTTGCCTAAGTAATGAGTACCTCAATGTACCAAATGAAATTTACAAAATAACCAATCACTGACAGGATGATGTTAGAACCTTCTGTTTGCCAGGGCAAGGAAATGGTCTACTATTTCAGGCTGTGATTCAAGCCAACAGTTGCTATATGTACGTACCAGATTGATTCATGTATCCTTTGAATGAAATCTTTTAATGGCTTTGAAGTTAATATTTCATCAATATGTAAAGGGACATATGGTGCAAATGATTCATTTTGAAGCACAACTTTAAGTGCATTTTCCTTAAAATAAAATAGCTACTCTTGGGTAGCTGTCAGGAATTTTAAGCCCCTTGATATCGGTTTTTTTTCTTCCTTTTTATCTCACTATTCTTTGCAGAAAACTGAGGAAACACTTTCTAGTAGAAAACTCACTTTCCCCACTCAAGATGCTCTGGATTTGCATTTCCTTCAGCTCACGATTTTACAACTTCGTGTCTTTTAAAAATTGGTTGAGAAATACAACAAGGGAACAAAATAGAACTTTCTGAGAATTAAGGACTAGGAAGAGTGAGTGTGAAAGCAATCAATGCAGTTTTCCCCAGAGTCTCCTATACAGAACACAGGAGATCAGATATGTGGCCTTGCTGGTGAGGGATAAAGGGTTATGTCTCCATGATGCTATCAAAACTGGAAGCACTGGGGATCTCTCTGTTTCACATGCTCAGATGACTGGGTAGACACATTTTCCCTGCCTTTTTACTTTTGTTATAGCCTGGACCTCTGTTGGGACCATTTCTTTCTTTCTTTCTTTCTTTTTTTTTTTTTTTTTTTTTTTGCTTTTATCCAAACAATAAAAAGCACTTAAGGGATTAGTCTATTCCATTTGACCCATGTGAATTTTTACTTTTCACTTAGATGTCACAGTGTCTCCTTGCAGCTCCCTTTCTCCCACTGCCCATACTCTCCCTCTCCCACACCCTACTGTCTCAATATTTGGTGACATACTGACTTAGTTTTCTGTGATAATCATGAGAATCCTTTTTTACCCCACTTTATTTTGTTTCTGTTGATATGTTTCCACTGCAAGAATATTTGATGCTCAGGCTCAGGCCGAACAAATTGAAAACAGTTCTGTTAATAGTTCAGAAAGATGGGTCAGGCTTCATTTGTATAAGTGAGACCCACACAACTGGGGTCATGCTGAAATTTGTGGTCTTAAAGAGATTTTATGTAAATTTTAGCTACACAAAGAAGAATATAGTTCACCTTTTAAAAATAATATTTGATTCATTGTGAACACTTTGAAGGTTTTAAATATTATCAAAAATACTGTTTTTCTTTCTAATGCTAAATTTCTAGAAATGCATATGCCATACATTTGTATGAATGGGCAACTTCAACAGTTTTCCCTTGTCCTTCACCTTCTTTTTAGCAAATACATAGTCACTATTTCTTGTAAGTACACCCTTTTGGAATTTTAATAAAATAACTGAAAGCTTCATTCCTGGTCATTATCACAAGGTCCCTCTGGCCTCCCTTTTTATCTACTTTTCCTTTGTGTTCCTTTGTGCTTTGGACATAATCTATGGTGACATTTCTACTTTAATGATATGTTTACAGTTCTGTCTTCTCCTTAAGTGGTGAGATTTTTCAAAAGCTGAGGTCATGTTTAGTGATCTTGGGACTTCTAATCATTAGAGTTGCATATGGCAGTGGCAAGTAATTAATGCCCCAATACACAGATCCATCACTGTGCATACGTTAAAGTGTTATATGGCATCTGGCCAAAATCCTGGAGTCAGGTATTAGCTTTGTGATTCTTGTTTTTGTGTTAAGACATCTTTTTTATTTAAGTCACAGACAGATAAATAAAAGAGCAGAATGTGTTTCAGTGTTGGGTAAATGTACACAGCAGTTCTTCAGCTTCTTTTCAACAGGTTGGGGGTGTCCACCTGATGGAAAGTGTTTTGAAACACAGTTCTGTTCCTTTCATGCCACTGATGGACTGAAGAGTTTCTTGAGCTCTCTGTAGTTGCCCAGACTTCTAGGCATGACACCATGAGCTTCATTATATTTAGTATTTATTACTGGATGTTGACACTACTATGTAAGGAAAATAGTTACTTCTGTATTGAACCACTTCTGATCAGGAATAATTCCATTCACACTTGTTGATCTTTTAGGCTGGTGAGTTAAGGAAGTGTATACTTCAATTATAAAATAAAATTAGTTAGTCTCTGCTCTGTACTATTATGTTTGCCAGAGGTATTTCCATTTCTTACAGAATTATCTATAGCAACTACATAAAGCCTGGAGAAATGGCAGGTAAAGGTGTTTGCCAAATTTGAGAGATCTGAGTTTGATACCTGGGGTGGGACTACGTTATGGAAGGAGAGAAATTATACTGAAGGTTGTAATCTAACCACCATGTAAATGCTATGGCACATGAATACATACATAAACACACACATACAGAATAAATAAGCAAATGTAAAAAAATAGTTGGATCTAACAAGTATAATACATGTTTTGTATGTTGGAAAGATACACTCTGATTTAACTATATAGACTTTCTCCATGGGATATAAGACGAAAAGAAGACAGAGAAGAACCTTTTCACTGGACAATATCTTGCCTTATTTTCTTGTTACTGTGATATAATATTCTAACAAAGGGAACTTAAGGGAGAAAAGATTGACTTTGGTTCCGAATTACACCATAGCAGAGAAATCAAGGTAACAGTAGCTCGAGGCAACTTTCTGTACCTTACAGAGAATCACAAAGCACAAGGAGACAATACATGATAATTCTGAGCTTGCTATCTCTATTTATATGGTCTAGAACCTCTTGTATAAGTATTAGTACTGCTCTCAATTAAGATGGACTTTTCCACATCAAGGAACCCAATGATGATAATCTCCCATAGGCTTGCACATAAACTAACTTAACCTAGATCATCCCCAACAGGGGTGACAGAAAACTTGTCTCCTAGGTAAGCTAAGATTCCAACCATTTGACAATCAGTATTAACCATTATAGATTGCATGCATCTTGAGAACTTCCAAGAGTTTATATATGTCAAGATCGAGAGTGGTCCCAAACACAAAAATATCAACTCTCATTGATGCAAATGATACATCCAGCATTCTGCCAAATTTTGAAACATATATCACTCCTATTAAACCTTCTCTAGAAGTATGAGTCAACAAACACTCATACTTCTAGAGTTTTTAACTATAGACCTGACAAGATTATAGAACAGAAATGTAAGCAGCAAAACTTTCAGTCTCTAGGGAGTTTGAAATTCTAAGACCTATATGAAACTCAAAATCCATTCATTCCTATTTGGTTTTTTGACCTGAGCTACATAATCTTTGTTAAGTCTACACTTCCCATTCAAAGAGCCTTACCAACTACCATTGGCAAATGAATGACTGAGTTTCTGGTAAGTAGCTGAGTGGTTCCTTACTACAAATTGGGGAAACCATGTGGTTGGTGATG
Source organism: Lophiomys imhausi (assembly GCA_907164525.1). Classification (NCBI taxonomy): domain Eukaryota; kingdom Metazoa; phylum Chordata; class Mammalia; order Rodentia; family Muridae; genus Lophiomys; species Lophiomys imhausi. The sequence goes on along the minus strand of CAJQZJ010001511.1, from coordinate 475,827 downwards.
TAGCATTGCACTTTCCAGGACTGTAAAGGCCTTTCTTCATTTGGCAAAAAGATACAATGTGCATTTTTGAGAATGATGGGAAACAATACTTAACTTTATAACCTTGAATCACATCCTTTCTCTTAATGGCTCTAACAGGACAACTGAAATTTATATTGCCTGATTGAAAAGAAGCTTTATTTGACCCAAGCACAAAGTTAGCTTTCTAGTATTTCCCTAGCCTCCAAGCCATAAACATTATAAAACATTAAATGCCTAGACTTTGTACCTTACAAGGTAAAATAAATGAGATAACATCTTACAGGTAAACAATCAATAGCCTTTAAAATAACACAGAATTTTATTCCCTAATTTTGTAGAAGGACAATGTTTGATATGGATCCTTTATGGTTTTTCCACTAGAGTTAGAAAAATTGTAGCATAGGCTTTGGAAATAGACTACTCAGGTATAAAATAATACAATATGCCATAACTCAAATGAATATGTTCATTAATTGCAATAGTGCTTAAAACATATATTCTTTTGAATAACAGTTTTGAAATTCAGAAAGCTGACAATACTAATATTTTTTGTTTAAATAATTTGAGGGTTGTTGATATGAGAAAGAAGTAAAGATATCCTTTGACGTGAAGCAACTCAGTGGCTATAAAGTATGTTGACTGCGGAAATCAACAAAATGAGTTTAAAGGCTAGCCTTTTTTTTTTTTTTTTTTTACTAGCTATGTGACTTTAGACAAAGTTTCGATCTTAATTTTATTATCAGAAAAGTAGGCGTAATGATACCAGTTCTCTATTATTCTTAAAAGCTATTGGAGAACAGGAACATAAGGTTGCAGATTATCACTCTTTTTAGAACTTTAAGAACTCAGCAGAATCCTGGCTTCTCAGAACGAGAAATCCTGATATAATATGTTTTTCATGGGACTGGAATTGTTTTCTTTTTCTCTTTTTTGTCGTTTGTTTGCTTTTGTTTATGTATGAAGAAAAAACATTCCACAGACACATTCCTGATGGATCACTGATGACTAGTATTAACTCACATTTATGTAACTGGGAATCACCTAAGTGAAAAACCAATGGATATGTCTGAGAAACATTCTAAATTGTGTTTAGGTAGAAAAAAAAATAAGCTAAATGTAAGCTTGGACTGAATAACCAGGAAAGCAAGCTGAATGCTGGCATTCAATGCTTTCTGCATCATAGCAGAAAACGTGGAGAAAAGGCAATTTGACACATTCTTTCATTCACATCAATTTCAATTCAGTTTGTATTTCATTTTAGTCTAATACTTAGAAACTTAGAATTCCCTCACAGATTAAAATCAAGTTGCCCCAAGGAAAAGTTTTAATTTTCCACATTTTATTTTTACTTTTACAGAATTCCCATACACTAAGATTATAGCTTTTGCCACAAGATTTTAACCTTATATAAGCAAAGGGTGATTTTTACCATATCAAAGCTGATATTTATCATTTTTGGCAGCCTCAGACTGCAAATGAAATTCCCAGAAATATTATGAAAGAAAGTCATTGGTGTATAGAACACACTCCTGATGTACAGTGTGAAAAAGACCTTGATTTTAACACAGTCTTGGTAAATCAGGCTTAAATCTTACATTTTACTTGATGTCCTAGCTTAACATAACTAAAATAAACTCCTTAATTTGACCAATCAATTAAAAATTAATGACATATCTATTACATATCAAAGCATGATTGGAGATCCATTTTTTCAGTTCTTTTCCTTTTTCTTTGGTATATATATATATATATATATATATATATATATATTATGTGTATAATATATATGTAATTTTTTTTGTCCAAAATCAGAACACATGTACTAAGGCTAAAAGAACTTCCTTTGCCATGAAAACATAAGACATAATTATAGAGAAATATAGCATATTTCTGGTGTTTTGCTTAAAACTCGGAAATATGAGTGATCATCAAAGGAGCTATGAGTCAGATCCCAGCCCTATCTCAAAAGTAAGATTTTGTCGACCTTAATTTCCTGAAGCCGGTAATGAGTTCCACCAGGTAGGAATTGGCCTCCCATTTTCAAAAAAAAAAAAAAAAAAAAACCTCTCATCCCAGAGGATAATTTTTCATTTTTTCCTAGATGAAAAATTTTCTGACTTCCTAGATTAAGATTTTTTTCAGCATGTTAATCAAATTGTTCCACTATTTTCTCAATCCATCAAATCTAGATAATCTCACACTCTGCTTATAACTGGTACCAAGTCATTAGTGAAGTCCCAGAATTCCATCTGCCTGATTTTTTTCTTGAACTCAGACCAGTCTATTCAAAATGTCCTAAACATACTTCATGCATTCATCTCCTGAACCTTTATAAGCACAGTGAAATAATAAAATATGTGGACTCTTTTTTTTTTCCCATTCTCCCTGGCACACATTTACTAAAGCCTCTGTAATTTCCAGATAGCTGGCATGGTAGAAGATTCGCTTTCAGTATTCAGTCTTTTTCCTTAAACCAAAGATTTTTCTCTTAATTTGCTTGAAGACAGCATCTTAGGAACATTGTTTCATCCTATTATTTACCATTTGAGCTTGGATACTGATACATCCTCTAAATACCTTGGAATTTCACAAGTAATGGGCAACTCTTGGTGGACTGTTTGAACAGCTTGTACATGAAGTGATAGAAGCTGGTTCCCAGGATCAAAAAAAAAAAAAATCACATGTTTAATGAATAGGAGCTTTTGGTACCTACTTCTTCAACCTCTGTGGAGAACAGGATTAAAGTTAAGTTGATCTGCTGTGGTCAGTATTGTAGATAATCATGCCTGTGTAGTAAAACTTCTAGACAATCTCAAAGAAGAAGGTCTGGATGACCTGTGTAAGTTTCTGGAGAATCTGGTACAATTGCGGACTTACTGGACTCACCCCTTACTCTTCCCTTTCATTGTCACTATACATTTTAGTGCAGTATTTATCATTAAATCAATAAACACAAGAATTCTCTGAGTTCTCTGAGTCACTCTACCAAGTCATTTGATGGGGACACAGGAACACAGACCCAAAGCTTCAAAGAAGCCTGGATTATCACCTATCATTTTTGTGCATCTTCAGTTGGGGAAGTCATATGTGACTAGCCCTTAGGCCTATGGTATCTTATGTGATCTCCAAGTGCACTGTGTCAAACCTCGGGCACTACTTGATGTCATATAGAACATTTCCAAAATTAATTTGTTCACAATTTTTTGTGGCCATATGCGAAATATTTGGTAGTAATGTTTTTTTCTACTTTCAATTCATTTTCTGTGGTGAGTACAAGAATAAAAATATAATTAATTATGAAGGTCTAAAACCCCAAAGTAAAGATTCATTGGTGCAGAATGGTCATTCTAACTGTACAAAAGTTTACAAAAATGTAGAGTTGGGCACTGGGCAATTGCTTGAATGACTTCTTTAAATTACCTACATGATACTTTAAAAAAAATGACTTCATTAGAAGACAGTGATTTTATTTTTAAAAATAAAAAAGCTAAAATACACTAAAATCAAACCATCTAGAATAGATAATTTCTTCACTCAAAGTGTTCATGAAGTAACTGGTACTCTTAACTATTGCAAATGGTTCCAGGAATCTTGACAATAAGACCCTAGGGTTCACAAATCATATGAAGATTTGGTGTTAGGGACAACAAATGAAAAGGAGCTAGCAATGTTTGCCGTTCTTGGATTGAGTTATCTTACTCAATGTAACCTTTTTTACTTACATCTATTTTCCTGAAAATTTCATGTTTTAATTTTTCTTTACACCTGAATAGTATTCCATATTATATACAGAAAATCTTCATTATCCATTTATTAGAGGAATGATATTTGTGCTGTTTTCAGTTCTTAGTTATTGTGAATAGAGTATTAGTGAACATGGTTGAGCAAGTATCTTTGGAGTAGGGATCCTTGGCATATGTTAAGTAGTGGTATATCTGGGTTATTTGGTAGATTTCCTTTAGGTTTTTGAGTATTTTCCACATTGATTTCCATAGTGGCTCGACCAGTTTTCAATATATTTTCCTAAAGTCCTCTCCAGCATTTGTTGTTGAGTGGTTTTGCTGATCTTTGGTATCCTGAATGCAGTAAGATGAAATCGTCTAAGGTCCCCTCAGAAAGCAGCAAATCATCCTTTGTTTTCCAAACCTAACCAAAACCTTGAGCTTGTCATGGATCTTTGATAAGAACATATAACTCCCATTATAATAAACAAACATAATTCCTAACTCCATCCTAGATACTTATCCTTATATACATAGACAAGAATGGTTCTTGCCCCTCCACAAAGAAACTTCTCTTTGCAACAGAGATTATTACAGAAAAACATAACTTATCAAAATGTAGAGAGCAATTCAGCATGTGGTTTCTGGTCTCCATTGATCCACCCAAAACCATTCCTTTACATAACTCTCAGAGAACCTCATGGAAAAGCATGCAGGAGGATGGTAAGAGCTAGAGGACCTCAGTATTTTCTGGAAGACTGTATCTCTATGAAATGCCAGGGAAGCTACATCCATGAAGTCCCAACAATACGGGTAGTAAAGAGGACAAGGATGAGAGGCACTTGAAGAAATGCTCCACATCCTTGGTCAGCAGGGAAATACAACTCAAAATGACTCTGAGATTCCATCTCACACCATCAGAATGACTAAAATAAAAACAGAAAAGATAGCACATGGTGACCAGGATGTGGAATAAGAATAACACTCCTCCATTGCTGGTGGGCAAGCTAAACTTGTACAACCATTTCAGAAATCAATCTGACAATATCTTAGAAAATTGAGAATGGTTCTACCTCAAGGCCCAGACATACTGCTCTTGGGCATATACCCAAAAGATTGTCCATGAAACCACAAGGACATTACTTCAACAATGTTCATACCAGCTTTATTTGTAATAGTCAGAAACTGGAAACAACGCAGATGTCCTTTCAACCAAAGAATGAATAAAACCAAAGAAAACAAACAAACGGAAAATTTGTGGTACGTTTACAAAATGGAATATTAATCAGCTATCAGAAACAAGGAAATCATGCGATTTGCAACCAAATGAAAGAATCTAGAAAAGCTCATCCAAAGTGAGCCAACTCAGACTCAGAAAGATACACATGGTATGTACTCTCTTACAAATGGATATTAACTGTATAGCACAGGACAATCATCCTACAACCCACAGACCCAGACAGGAACCTAATGTAACTATGCTATGAGAAATTCCACCCAGCAGAGAGTCATGTACCCTGTTGCTTGTTAGTGGAGCACTTTACCCTAGCTGTGATGCCATATCAAGCCCCAGTAGAAGAGGAAACTCTTAGCCCTCATATGACTGATGAACTGAGGGGGTTTAATATGTGGGTGCTCCCATCATCTGAGGAGGAGGGGAAGGGGATGGGTAAGGGGGAGGGAGGGAGGATGTGACCTGGAGGAGAGGAGTCAGGGGGACTTTGATTGAGATGTAACTTGAAAAAATGAATTAATGAAAAAAAGAAGACAAAGACAAGAACAAGGATGATACCAGTAACATCCTAACATAGAAAATAAAAATCTCACGGGGGAGGCCCCAACTCTAGACAAAGAACTACAGGCAACTAATAAATACTCTAGCAGGAGAGGAGCAAATAACATTCACCAGAGAAGAGATTGCCATTGGTTATCCAATAACAAGACGTAAGCCTGAAATTATATTTGTACAAGTAACATTTTATGGGCTGAGAAGATGATAGTTATATATTTAGAAGTGTGTGTGTGTGTGTGTGTGTGTGTGTGTAACAGGAATTAAAGAGAAAAAAGACAGAGTCCATACATTTGAATTTAGAGGGGAGTACATAGGAGAGGCTGGAGAGAAGAAAGAAAGAGGAAAAGGTAATTATATTTTAGTTTCAAAAATAGAAAGTCTGTCTTTATTGTAGTACTTTCTTAATTCATAGACTGAAAGCCTTTGTGTCTTCTGATACCTCCTCTAAACATCTGTTAACACGATGCATGAAGAGGTGGCTTTAAAGGAATGAAATTGGTAAGAATTTCCCAATCAGTTGGTCATAAACTTTGTGCAGCAGTTATAATTTGTTTTTAATAATTCTTCAGGGCCATATATCATGTCTGCAATACTATTCTATGTCAGTATTAGCTGCCCATAGTGAGAACAGATCTGAAGGGTTAAAGACTCCACTTGTTTCCTCCCACTTCAGATACCAAATATATATAAGGTCTCAAAGAATTTCTGGTAAACAACCAACTGGTAGGTTTGTTTGACCCTTCCTTGGTTTCTTAATTCATAGATTGTCTCATAGAATTCATAAGACCACTATGTTTATCATTTTAATATACAGGGTACATCCCAGAAACTGAGACTTGGAAGAAATACACAGAGCATGGCATAGAGAAGTGAGGGTTTCCATGCTGTTTCTTTCCATGTTACCTCTAGGCACATCTTCACATCCTAGCAGCATTGCATGCGCTTTTGTTAAAGAGTTTTGTCAAGTTGTGTGACCTGAATCTGACTCATTAATTCACTGCCCATGGATGATTGGTTTCAACTTCTTGTGTCTGTTTCCTTTATGGGGTCAGAGAGGGGATCAAGAAAAATGCTTCAATCTTTTAATAAAATGGTCAGTTTGTCTTGCACCCAGTTCCAATTCTGAAGTTATATGTGCATTGATTAGAATCAGTTTATTAGCAGAAACTCAGGTCCAGGAAAAATAGGGCTCACTATGATTAAACAATTTAAAAAAGATACTTAAGTCATTCAGGAATTTCTAAAGTATTAAGAAGGCAAAGACCAGGAGTCAAGATGACATAATACGTATGTGTGTAAAGTACTACTTTTCAAAACACCCAAGTGTCTTTTGAACAAATGCCTGGATCACTCTGCTAAAGTTGTTGCTTTAATTGTTCTGGAATGGAGGCTCATCATGAACATGTTATAAAGGATCTCCAGATGATTCATATATGCAACCAGGCATGAAAAACCTTTTCTTTTTTACATGTCTAAGAATCAAGGTGTGGGGTAGGTTATGTTAAATAGTTGGTAGTAAATCTTCTGAACTATGCTCAATGCTGAAGGAATTAAAGTGCATAAACCAGATATGTTTCTCCTTTTATGAACATTATAGTGTAAAAAAAAGGAGAAATCTCATATATATATGTAATAAAACAGAGATGAGCCTGGAGCAAAGGATCTTGGGAGAGTGGGCAGGGGAAAGGTGGGCTTCGTTGAGGAGAAGGTAACAATGAACCCCTGGAAGAAATAAACACACTGTTGATCAGTTTCTGACAGGAGGACTTGTCTTGGCAAGTGCTTTTCAATGTGAGGCCCATGAGACAGTGCATGGATGTCACCTAGAGATGCTTCACTCTGAAATCACTGAGTCAGCACAGCAACTTACTCATGGGCCAAGGTGAATCTTGCTCAGAGAAATACTTAGAAGTTCAGTTCTTGGCTATTTTCCACCAGGAGCTGCTTATGACTTTTATATGAGAGCCTAGAGGCAGCCTGCTCTCTTCACTTTAGAGAACTAATTGTACCAATATTCCCATAATTCTATAAGTTATTCCTAGAACTTTCCAATACAGTTATTTTTGCTCTAACTTGTAATATTCACATTCTACTGTTTCTGAGGAAAGGACAATAGCTAATGTCGTTTCCACTCTCCAAATTCTAGGAAAAACTGACTAAACTGAAGTTTTATAGGATATTTCCAATTTGACATTTGATCATATATTTCCAGTACTTCACACAAGAGCTGAAATACACCTTCCTTTTATAATTCAGCACACATGTTCTTTAATACCAAAACCAAATAGTTCTATTTTGAAAATAAAATTACCCATAATGCCTTACCACGTTGAGCACCACCTGTAACCGAACTTTTAAATTATTATTTAACACTTATATATTTATTACTAAATTCACTTATAACAAACACCAACAATTTCTTAACTATTATTCCTATAAATTCCTACAACCCCTTTAATCTATCCACTAAACCTATTGTTAATTATAACAACTACTTTCTTAACCTTTTGGAATGATACAGTCTCTGGGGCAGGTCCTCAGTCGTCAGGAACACAGTCTTTGTTGTAGATTCTTTAACGCACTTAGCAGTCCTTTTTCTGGATCTCTCAGATGCAGGTTCATCAGGGTAAGTTGGTTATTGCAGTCTCACCTTAAATAAGGCTTCATGCTTTCTTCTCTGTGGGAGACCCCAGCCATCTGCAGGCCTACTTACTTCTTTTGAATCAGGAACTCAGCTGCCCTGCCTCAGTCCTTAAAGCCAGGCACAATTTCTTTTAGGCCTCTGTTCAGACAGATCAAACCCCTCTAGGCAAAGCTGAGCCACAGGGTTTAGTCCTTGGCCTTTTGGTGTCTTGCTCAGGCTTTCTTTGCTCACAAGCTTCTTTCTGCTTCAGGGAGAGAGCTGGCCATCAATGGCCAGCCCTTTTTTCAGCAGGACTCTTGGAGCTCTCTAGCATCAGGGGCCTCTCCCTTTTTTCTGGGCTCCATGCACTGTCCTTAAATAGGAGGAACTCTGTTTCAACTTAATTTGGGCTCCGCCCACTTAGCAGCTGAAAACAATGTCAGGCCAGATACTTTGTTTCTTCAAGTCCATTAAGTCTTTCCTGTTTTCCTGACTTCAACCTTGTTTTTCAGTCTATTGAGTCTTTCCTGTTTTTGCTGACTTCATGCTGATAATGCTCTTCAGGCCCCGAATTAAGAGACAGTATCAGAAACTCCTATATAATTTCTAAATCTAATTTATCTAACCCCTACAGTTCTATAAAATGATATTTTAATTTATCCTTAGTAAATTTCATATGTGTATACAATATATTTTCATCTATTCATTCTCCACTACTCCCTCCAAGACTCCCCAAGACCCATCAACCTGTTTCTCTCCAAATTTCATGTACACTTTGTTGTTGTTGCTGTTGTTATTATTATCATAATAATTGTTGATCATGTACATATAAATGAATGTGGAATCATCTGCTGAGGTTTAAGCAAGGTACCAGGAGACACATTTAAAAAGTATTTTCTTTCCCTCAGAAGCCATAAACTGTCAAGGCCTCTCAGCTAGAGTCAGGCCCCTGGAAAATACCCCACCCATAATAATATCAAGAATTTGATCCTTTTGTCTGTTTTGTTAATTGTTAGCAATGTTTATTTATATGTATTTAGTTGAGGAGGCTGTGTTAATTATATGTAGTAATATGACAAAATATCCTGAAATGTAAGACCTTAAGACAGCAATGTATAAATTTGTATCTCATAGGTTCCATGGGACAAGCATTTAGGAATGGCTTTGCTGAGGCTTTCTTGACAGCATGCCTCATTAAGTCACAGTAAAGATGGTGGCCAGAGAGCTTCAGTTATTTGAAGGCTAGGTTGGAAGTAGGCTTTGCCCATGATTGATATTAGGACATAGTTACTCACCACATGGATTCTGCATATATATATATATATATATATACATATATATATATATGTATATATATATGTATATATATATATATATGTATTACTGAATGTGCTCATTTTTGTGGAAGGGATTTTTTCCTAGTAATTCTTGATATCAAGGCAGAACTTGCAACATCTTTCCTGACATAGCCTAGCACTATGATTCCATATACCACAATTTCCACAATATCCTATTGAATACAGTAGTTTGCCCTACTCAGTCATGGCAGGATCTATAGGAATATGACTACCTTAAGAAGAACCAATGAAGGTCATCTCTGAGTTCTGCTAACTTTATACAATGTTTTACTTTCTTGCCTCAAGCTATTTTATTTTAATAAATAACACATCAAAATCCTCGATAAAAAAAAAGGATGGTGACTTTCTTGACCCTGCCAGGCAATTATCCTTGATAATGGGTATTTTAATGTACATAATTGTATTGAAATATTGTCCATTGTGTGCAGAAAACTTGATGTGAATAATTTAACAACTCACAGTTTGAAGACTTGGGAAATTATAGAAGCCTGGTTATCTGCAAAAAAAAAAAAAAAAAAAAAAAAAGAAGAAGAAGAAGTCTATTGAAAACAAAAATAACCTTGGTGACTTATCCTGTGACTTCATAGAAAAGGGTTCAGAAGTATAAGGATTTCAAAAAGCAAAGGGTACTAGGAAAGCTTATGAGCATGTTCTTAAAAACATGCTGACTGACTGATCATCAAAGGAAAGTTTGGCAAAGTCTCCTGGCCTTCAGACAAAAGTTGCAGAAAACATGATCAAAGCATATAGCTGTTAAATAAAGTGAACTTCTTTCTAAGCTTTTCAACTAGGTCTTTATAGGCATATATTTAAATGTCAAAGCAAAATCATACTTGGTATTAGTATTTTATCTATCCAACACAAACAAATACAAAGGCCAATGGCGCACTCATCATAGCAAAGAGTCTTGGGGTCAGAAGGAACTCAGAGAATCACTTTACAGTCTCCATTATGATCAGAACAAATACTCATGGGAAACACTATACTATTTCAAAATTATAATTCTAGAAACACCTGAATGTCAACTGTAAACCAGTGGCTAATGAATTATTCTCAGAATATTCAGTCATTTTTCCTTCAACACATGAAATCAATACATTTCAAGTGAAATAACATAAAAATCTTTGTACTCTAGACCAAGAAAAAATAAGAAAGATAAAGTAACCCCTTCTCCTCGACTCCCACCCATAGATACATGAAATAAACACTGAATATGAAAATGAAATGATTTATTTACTGTCAGAGAGCAAATTAGCATCAGTGTTAGTGTTGAAACACGGAGAACTTTATCATTTTTCACAACTTTGTCTCATGCTAATAGTGTAAAGACAGGTCTTTTCTAAATATATTATTGGAGTTCTTCTTGGGCTAAACCATTGAAAATAAATATTAGGTACTTAGATTCATATTAGCTTCTATTGACAGTCTCCAAGATTAGATTCCATGAGAGTGGACAGAATAGATGACTATTAAAATATCATTTCTCTCTCTTGCCATGGAAGTACAAATCCTAAGGCCATGCCATCTTTGTGGTTAAGGGGAAAGGCAAAGAGAAACATGCCCACATCCTCAATGCTGTATAATACATGGGAATATACAAGATGCTTGCTTCATTTTGACTAAATGAGTAATTTCTCCCTTTTACTCTATTATTCTTTTTCTTTTCCTTCTTCATTTTTTTTTTCAGTTGAAGGCACTGTATTTTAGCTTATGGTTCCAGAAGGACAGAGGACATGATATAGGAATGGAAGATATGGTGTCAAGAGCAGGAAGCTGACTGATCATATTTTATTCACACACAGGAAGCAGCGAGAACAATCATGCAGTGGAGCCATGCTATAAATGCTTAAAGTTCAAATGCTTAGAGTCTACTCCCAGCAGTGGGCTTTCTCTTTCAAGGCTTCGATTCCTTAAGGTCCTGTGACCTTTCTAGAGCATTCCACCAACTGGGTACTGAGTGTTCACATACATGAGCTTGTGGGGGATGTTTCTCATTCAAACCATAACAATAGATAAGGAAAAGGATGATGAAATTTTGACTAACTCAGATATTTAGTCACAGCAATTTGGAATTAACTAAGGGAAATATCAATTTAGAAGAGAATTCAATGTTTTCTACTCTCAATTGCTTGTTTTTCTTTAAAATTTTTTACAAATTATTATTATATGTATATATGTGCATGATGTGGGGAAATAAATGTGCAAGACGTGTAAGTAGAAGTCAGAAGACAACTTTGTAGAGTAAGCTGTCTCTTGCTACCAAGCCGGAGGACCCGAGTTTGATCCCCAAGATCAATACATGAAGAGATGAAGAGACTATCTCACAAATGTTGTCCTCTGACCTCCACATGTATGCTATGGTGCAGGTGTGGCCTCACACACATACACAAAGAACATAAATAGATACATGTAAATAATTTCTTCAACAAATATATTAAGCTGGTCTGGAGAGATGGCCCAGTGAGCAAGAGTACTTATTGTTCTTCCAGAGAGTTTGAGTTTTGTTCCCAGCACCTACATTAAGTGGCTCACCACTACCTGTAACCCCAGTTCCACAGTATCTAGTGACTTCTTTTGGCTTCTGTGGGATCTGCACACATGTGAAAAAACACACACATACATGCAAAAATAAGTATAACCCTTATATGTACCTTTATATATACATGCTTATATATATATATGTGCATGTATATATGTACACACATATATATGTGTGAGTGTCTTTCTCTATGTTTGTGTACACACATGCACCCAAATTTGTTTCATACACTTTTCCTGGGAGTCCCACTAATCATTGATTTACTATGGAGAGTTGTCTTTTCTGAGGTTTCATATAAATAAACTCATCCAGATGTATGTTTTCGTTCTGTGGCAACTTTATATTTTTAATCTGACTGTCTGTCTCTCTCTTTGTGTGTGTGTGTATGCATGTATGCATATGAGTGCATACTGGTGTACTGGGGCACATGCATGGAGGTCACAGTCCAACTTTAGGTGTTGCTACTAGAATTTTAACTTGTTTGAGATCATATCTTTTGTTCTTTCCCTCTGCACATACTAGACTAGCTGGCCTGCAAGCTTTAGGAGGTGCTACAATCTCTGCGTCATATCTTTCCAAAGAAACCATTTGAATAATGACACATGCTCCTTCATATGAGATTTATATGGGTTCTGGGAATCAACCTCAGTTGATAAATGTATAGCAAATGTGTTACTGGCTGAGTCATATCTCCAGCTTAGTTTTCTCCTGTTTGAAAGTCAGTTTAACTTAGATATCTGCCAAAGAAACAGACACAGTGATAAAAGTGAAACCAGTGTTGGTCAGTGACAGTCGGCTTCTGCCCAAGTGGAGAGTGTTTGAAAATTCCAATATGAGGTGAAGAGGTCCCCCAACAGTTAGGAACACATTTTGATTTTGTTGAGTTACACATATAGATAAGCAGGTGCACACATGTACACAGAAATTAAACAAAATACTCTGTGTACACTTAATTATTAAAAAAAATCACTGTAGGGGGTTTTTAAAGGCAGACAACAAAGAGGTAAATAAAGTGTGGAGGAACATTCCTCCAGATGGGACAGAGGAAAGTGTTGTGATGACCTATGAAAAGACAAAAATAGCACTACCCAAGAAGAAACCCAAACACTGCCTGCTCTGTCTGCTAGCATGTGCCTGAATCCACCTTCATCCTCAGTGCTTAGTGTGTACAGGCGTGTCTAGGGCAGTGTGCTCTGTAATTCAGGTTCTTAGGAAATTCTGCTTCTAAGTCCTTAGGATAAATAACATTTAAATATTAAAAGGAAACAAAATGTTGCAAAATTGTCCTCTCATCCCTAACATGCGTGTACCATGGCTCTCCTATCTAACCTTTGGAATCCAGTATTATGACTTATGTTTTTCAAGATGAAACAGACCAATAGCAAATGGTGAGCTACTGAAATAGATACTGAAATATATTCTGTGTAAGACAACTTTAAGGTTTTAAACAAAGGGTCAGTCATCCTCCCCTTCCTGCCCACCCTTTTCCCTTCCCTCCCTCTCCCTTTCCTACTACTGCAATGGCTCTGAGTATATTGGCTCAATTCACATTTTAGCAATCTTGTACTTCTTTCTCTCCCACCATGGTTAAGTAATAGTTAATTTCCAAGAAAATGGATATAATGGAATCTTTTTAAGATGATTTTTTTAAAGTTAAAGCCGCGTGCTTTATGTTAAATAACCTCAGTTCACACTCAGTTAGAAACAAAATGCCTGAGAGGATGATGAAGAGATTATCAACTTACTGAATCTTTAGCCTGGAGCACATATTGACTGATTCACAAACATATACAGCAATGTGTACTCAAAGAGTTAAACTGTTTGCCTTTTTGTTTATCTCTATTTTGCGTGGATGAAGCACTGATGCCAGAAAAGAAGACACTAGGTTGAAGACAACATTAAAGGGAACACAAAAAAACAAACAAGACAGAACAACAATCAAACCAACTCATCAGCTATAAAGAAGACTAATAAAACAGCTTCTCAAGTCCAAGGGGAATTTGCAGGAAAAGTCAAACACCAGAACACAACAAAACAACAAAGCAACCCCCCATAAGAAAACTCAAAACAGCAGCTATTCTTTAGATTTTCTTTAAAATGATAATATGCTTTTTGTGAAGTTTTTTGCACATTATCGTTGATCTTAAAATATTGTCTTGCTTTTCTTATTTTGGTTAGTAAATTTTGGAATCTCTTAAGTTTATCCCCTAAGGAACACCCTCTTATGTCTCAGCACCTCATGCTAACCTGGGCCTTTATGCTACCTGGAGAACTGTTCTTTTATCAAAGGTAGTGTAAGCAGTATACACACTTCATAGATTTCATTCTATGCTTCCAGTTTCTCATCAAATACTAAGAATGTTTGTATCTCACTCTTAGACCAAGATAGCCTAGATCTCTTTTTCCTGGCACCCCAAGTTTTAGAATTACAGGCACACACCACCACACTCAGCTCAGCTTCTTCACTTTCACAAAGCAAGCTTCTTCTCCAGGCATGCTTGTCTTATCCGTACAGGAATTGCCTTATTGCTGAAAGAGGTTATGTGAGGATTAACAACTTTTCCTATATTGCTCCTGGGGAAGAATAATTAGGCAAATGTACATTAATATCCTGTGGCAATTTGTGACAGGTGTTCCAGGAATCAGACAGATCTCAATGAATTTTCTGGATTTTAATTCAGGGAAAACACTTATCCTATAAAAGACAATACTTAAACATAACTACAGAAATACTCTATATAAAAATCATATGTGTACATTGTTATGTCTTTGGGACCTCATGAAAGCCCCACAGTAGAGGAAAATTATATTAATGGGTGCTTACTTTTTTTCAGTACACTCTCCATGCCAAATGTAGAAGACATGCACTCTAATAATAATTTATAGCTTAATAATAGCTGCTATAATCACAATACCAGGTCCCACAAAATACACTATGAAATATTCTAACAGATTTCTAAAAAATATTCACTCAAAGCAAGAAAGGAAGTATTGCAGGTTAAGCAAGTTTACATCATCTAATATTTTTACTGGAGTTTTAATTTGTTTAAAAGATAAGATGTCTTCCTAATTACTATTTTAGAATAAACAGTCATTGACTTAGGGAAATTTTACCACACCTGATACACAGTTGAGTTAATCACCAAAGCCAAGTCCTGACAGAGGGAGAAAAGCATGTGTGGTCTTGCTGGTTGTTTATTTGGGCAGAATCAGCAGCACTTTTAAGTCTGCTTGCCATCCCTGGTTTTAAACTATTTTCCATTTATAAGCACACAATGGCAGCAAGGAAATACCACCAACTTTTCTGTAGTTCTTTGAACTGATTATTTTGGAAGTTGAAATGCAGGTCTTTTATTGGTTGTAATTTCAGTCCTTGGATCTAAGACTTGGTAATTCTATGAGCAAGGGTTGTTCATGTCAGTCAAAATATAAACATGTCTAGATTCAGAAATGAGTAAGACCCTGATCATACTTATTCTCATGTAAGTTTTTATTAAGTGTCTCTGCAGCCAGGAGAATATTTTAGTGGGTTAAATCATTTGCTGTGTAAATCTGGTAACTTGAGTTTAAATACTTAGATCTCCATAAATGACAGATATAATGATGAACATCTTTAAACTCAGCTTTCCTACAATAAGAAAGGCATGTGATAGGAGGCCAGAGGATTGAAATGAAAGTGTCTAGTCACCTGGACTGGAGGATTCACTTGCAAACAAGAGATTGCACCATACAATGTAGGCATGTACAGTGTAAAGCAAGACTGAATTGCTCCACAGTTTGGGAAATAGAACTTAACTCTTGAGCATTGGTTACATTAAATATTAGTGATAGTAAATTATAATGTGATTTTTATATAAGATTAAAAGAGTAGAAATGCTCAAAATCCTTAAACATCAGAGAAATACAACTCAAGACTACTCTGAGATTCCATCTCACATCTGTCAGAATGGCTAAGATCAAAAATTCTAATGACAGCATATGCTGGCAAAGTTGTGGAGATAGGGGAACACTCTTCCATTTCTGGTGGGACTGCAAACTTGTACAACCACTATGGAAATTAGTCTGGTGATATCTTAGAAAACTTGGAACAGCTCTACCTGAAGACCCAGCCATACATACCACTTCTGAGTATACATCCAAATGATTCCTCATCAAACCACAAGGACATTTCCTCATCTATGTTCACAGCAGCCTTATTTGTAATAACTAGAAACTGGAAACAACCCAGATGTCCCTCAACCGAGGAATGGATTAAAAAAAAACAAAAAAAAAAAACAAAACAAACAAACAAAACTGTGGTACATCTACACAATGGAATACTACTCTGCTATCAGAAACAACGAAATCATACAATTTGCAGCCAAATGGATGGATCTAGAAAAGCTCATCCTGAGTGAGCTAACACAGACTCAAAAAGATGCATATGGCATCTATTTACTTATAATTGGATTTTAGCCATATAGTACAGGATAAATATTCTACAACCAACACACCAAAACAAATGGGAACATAGACTTTGTTACCTGTTAATGAGACATTTTGCCCCAGTGGTGCTGCCATGGAGGCCCCCAGTATAGAGGAAGCTCTTAGCCCTCATTTGAATGCTGAACTGTGGTGGAGGACTTTATGTAGGGACACTCCACTCTGGAGGAGTAGAATAGGAGGGAGGGGGGAAGTGGAGGGAGGACTGGGAGGGATGGAAAGAGGGCGCTGTGATGGAGATGTAATTTGAAGTAATAAATAAACATTAGAGACAAGCAACATTTGCTTATCTAAATATAAGAGATAGATTGGACATCTTCAAAAACCTCAAGAGATCTGCAGAATATGGCATTCAAAGATGTTTTCTTAACTTAAGGTTTTTTGATATCGAGACATGTCTGCTCCTGACAGCACCCCCTATTCTACTCCAAGTAGAAGATGAGCATCGAAGAATCTCCAGTGGGAGATGGTTGAATTGGTGGTAAGCCTTTCTCTTGGCAAGAAAAACCCCTTGCTTCAACTGTAGACAGACTGCTGTCCAAAAAGGACAAAACTTGGAAGCAGGTAAGCCAACAGCCTAGCTCTGCCAAGACAGGGTAGGTAAGTCCTTTGTAATTCCTGCTCTACAATCAATGTCTGTCAGAGAAGGGTCCAAAAGGCTGAAGATTGATGCTGTAATGTATGGAGAGAAAATGGGAACTGTCCAGGCAGCCACTGGTATGTCATTTCTTAGTTTTGGAAGCTGCGGGCCCTGAACTTCCTATATAATCAGATATATTTATCCCTCTCAGGTCTCTGAGGTGGTTGAAGAATAGATACCTAGAGTCTCATAGTTAAATTTTGTTTAGGAATCAAGAGGGTGTTCTGGATCTGAGAAGATAGTTTTAAAATTGTGAGGCAAGATAGTATGAAAGCTGAGTTAGATATAGAACTTTTAAACTCATGGAGATGGTTAGATAATAGAATGTTAAAGTCAGGTGCCAAATACATATGGACTGGACATTGGGAATGTATGCTAAGCCATATAACTCTCATAATTGTGGCCTATTTATTTCTGTTGTTTTGTATTGTATTTATAGTTATAAGAGAAAGAACCATTTGTTGGACTGAAAGGGAGACCTGTTGAGGGGAAAAAGAAATACCTTAAACTAAAAAAAAAAAAGGGGGAAGAAGATGGGGGGTTGAGGGGGAGGAGGGTGGAAGGGTGGAACTGGAGGGGGGAGTAGGGAAGGGATTGTGATTGAGATGTAACTTGAAGAAATGAAAAATAAATTATTAAAAAAATATAGAAAAAAAGAGTGAATGGAATTAGCCATATCTAAAGAGAAGCATCTCTATTTTAGGAGAGGGAATAGTACTATTGTAATTCTTGAAACCATTGTATTAATTAACCCCACTTATGTCATTTGTCAAGTAGCTTCAGGAGTTAAATATACACAGATTTACTAAAATGAGATATATTTATATATTTAGAACCAATTTTTCAGAAAATATCTTTCCCTGTGAATCATATAGATTCAGTGAAGTGATTACTGATGGCTAGAGCCCTCTGCTTCACAACTGAACATCATTGTGGATGTAGGTTACCCTTGAGCTTGGATTCTCCTTAGTTAGACAGACACACATTGTCTTCTCAGTTTTGCAAAATTATCAGCAAAAGGAGTGAAAATCAGACATGAATGGGAAAACTGTTCACTCAAAGTGTCCATGCTGTAGTAGTCCAGAAGTCCCATTGGATGAAATTCTACAGAAATGAAATTCACAGAATGCCCAGCTGACTTCTTCCCACAGGCTGTTTGACCATCTGTAGTATTAAAGAATTTCCATTGCATATGTCCTCTGGCAACTGTTTTAGAATTGGTTAGAGAGTGTTTGTGATGTATTATCCAAACTGAAATAATTCACATAAATTCCCCATTAAAAAGTACAGAGTAAAACACCAAAAACAGCCAGTTGCCTTGTATATCTGAACAAATAATAAGCTGTACTTTTGACTTTCTAATTGAGCTTTAGAACAAACAATGTTACATTTTCTTGAGGGAGAACTATGGTAATATATTTTCAACCAAACTATCTCCACAGAAAATTGATGCATAAAATCATTTACTTGAGATATTAATTTCATCTTAATTTATCTGTGCAAAATGTCACATCTCAATATTTACAATCAACAGTCTCATAATGAGGAATATTCAAGTCTTTTTTCTTAAATATAGCTTTCAGGTATAGTAGAAATAACTAGACAACATTTGAAAAATTATAAATACACTGAAGTATTTAAGTGCCCTCAAAAATGGTTATTGGAATTCTTTATTTTTCATAGATCATCCCCAGACTTTTCCTTAACCCAGTGTTGAAAAAACATATCCTCAGTCACAAAGGACAAAATAATTTTCAATGTAATGATGAAAAAGTTAAGTGAGCAATATGCAAACTAGATGCTCATTTTCTGCCTTCTATTAGAAAAAAACATTGACTCAAAGCTGATCATAAAAGTCATTCAGTAATTGCATGACCTTATACTCACAAGAAATCATTACATAGACCAAGTAAGTCTGATCACCGTGGTCAGTACGTATGTGGCATGCTCCTGTGCTTGACCAATTGTAATGTCTTTTATGGAAGATTGAATTACTTATTTGGGAACAACTTTGGCAGGTACTTCTTTTGGGCAATTTTGAATACTGAACATTCACTTTTTAGGTGAAATTCATTGTTCTTCTGACCTCTTGATATCTATTACCTTTCTTAGTGGAGAGGGATTTTCTCTCTTCCTGTCTAATATCTTGGGGCAGCAATAAGCCAGTGAACTCTTTCCTCCTGGCACTCTTGCCCAGGTGTTTCCTCCTCCTGGACTAGAGCCTGGCATGTGCTGTGTCCATTGTTCACTCTGCCTCAGGAGTCTAATCATATGATGCATATACCAAAGACCGAACAATAGATTAGACAATTAGGAGGTTTTGAGATTCCTGGATGCTGGTGTACTAACCAAATGCTCACTGCTGTTTCTGCACCTGGACCACAGTCTTCCTGAAATGTAGCCTCTCGCTAAGTAAGTGTTAGACTTCATTCCCTTTGTGTGGCTCCCCTGTCTTTTCAGTCCATGTTGTTTGTTTGTGTTAGTCTCTTTTGTCTAACACTGTCATACAAGTTCTCAGTTTTGTTTTTTCTTCTCTGTCCCTGTGTTTACTGCATAGAATACTCATTTGCTGGCTAATTCATTTCTTTAAGCAATGAAAATAACTTACACTTTAATGATTTGAATATTAGACCTGCAACACATATTTCCAGTCAAAGTTCTCTTTCCAAGTATAGACTTAAAGAAAAATGGGAATTACGTAAAAGGCAAAGTTCCCTCTAGCCCCTTCAGAGAGAGTTGGTCTGCTTTCAGTTCTGCTAACTCCATAACCATGTTACCATATTTGGTTTCCCAATTAAGTTCAATTAAGATTTCCATGTTTATTGCTGCATATTCTTTAGAAATTTATGCCTATTAATTTTATAGTTGCCTACTGTGGTTTTGGTGTAACATGTTGTTTTTCTTTGTAAATTTCCATTGATACAATGGTAAAAGTATTAAGTAGATTGCTAACAAAACCATTAGAGACTTGTTATTGAGCATGGATTTAACACTTATATGACCTAACACACCTACTCATGTAAATATACTGAAATTGATATATTTTTAAAATATTCTGAGTAACAATTTAGTTATTTCCTTATTTTCTGGTTCTTTTTCCATATGATATAAAATACTTGCATTATGCCAATAAACAGTATAAATATTGAAGTAAACCTAGTGTCATTATGAACATATGAAATTTCAGCACTTTGGAGATGGAGAAAAGAGGAGTCAGAGGTCAGAGTTATTCCAAACTATGTGGTGAGTTTGATGCCAACCTGGCCTTGTTTTAAAATAACAAACAAACAAACAAACCACAATAGAATAAATATGTCACAATGACTCAATTTCATATCCCACATAAGCATTAAGTAGTCTCCAAAACAAGATTCCTTTTATATGAAAGGTTATCTCTTTGTTTTTTCTTTCTTATTTTATATTATATATCTATATCCTAATTCCACCATTTTATACACTTGTCAAATCTGATTAATATAGCATCTTGTATCATTTCAATGCCCTCTGTATGTATCCATGTACATTTACTGGTACTGGCATAGGATTAAATCATTGTGTTGATATCATACCTTTCTACTCTTGTGGAAATGTTTATATATTTTCAGTGTTGGTAAATAGTGGATTATTTGACCCTCCATAATGTAAAAAACCACCAAGGTTTTTACCTTATGGGCTTATAAAGTTGTGAGTTATGCTGTCTAGAGTAACTCTACAGATGCTTGAACAGAATATCAGATTTTTTTTAATCTAACACAATGAGATGGTGGGAAAGAAAGCTAATACTAAGTAAAAGATTTCAGGTTCAGCGTTCAAGGGAGACATTGAATTGGGTCACCCTTGTGTTTTAGTCAACATTCTATTGCTGAGAAAAGACACCATGATCATAGCAATTCTCTTAAAGGTAAGCATTTAATTGGAGCTTGTTTACAATTTCAGACATTAGTCCATTGTCATGTTGGCAAGTATGCAAACAGGCATATAATTGGAGAAGGAACTGAGAGTTCTACATTTGGATACACAGGCATCAGGAAGAGCAGTACTCTGGGACTGTCTTGGACAACATAGTTCCTCCAACAAGGCCACACTTCTTATTTGTCTCTCAAGAAGTGCCACTCCCTGTTGACAAAACATCCAAATAAATGGGCCTATGTGAGCCATTCTCACTCAAATCACTCCACATTGTAAGTAAGGGATTTATTAAAACAGATAGCAACACCTTATAGACAGAAAGGCAAGCAAAAGAAAGCTGGAGACCCTGAAGATAGTTTATGCCCAAGTTGCAGAGTTATAAATTTCAAAAGAAGGGGATAGGTTTTATTCCAAAATGTTTGATGAGTGGCTCATGGTATGTATATCTTTCAGCCAAGCTGTCTGTCTCTGAACCATTTATCAGGCTGAGTATCTAGAGAAACAAGTTATTTTACTTCTAAAAAACAACTTACTTTAGCTTTAGTAATTGTTACAGTTCATCACAAGTACACAAACTTTATAAAATGCATGGCCTTGCCAAAAATGTAGATGTTTCTATGTCCTTCTAGGAATAAATGATACATCATTCTGTATCATTTGTGCATGTTTGTGGTCATGAGAAAACTCCTACCTGGACCAGCTTATTATTTACTAAGTAATAAAGTTATTTACAATGTATTTTTTATAATAATAATTAAGGTATTTACCAAATGGATTATTATGTACTAATTATATACTAAGAAAAATAGTAAACACTGCAAAGAGTCCTGAGTGTTAGGGACACTACCCAGTTTGTGGCATTTGAATATTGGCCAAAATGTCAGAGAAATAGCTTTTACAACAGAGTTCTAAGAATCTAGAGGGGTGTCATTTGGAAGATAGCATGGTGTCATTCTCTGAACAACAATCTGAAAGAGAGCCTTAAACAAAAATGACTTCCAGTGTCTCAACTGGTTAAGGGTTAACTAAAGGGATAATTCACACAGTTAAGCAATTAAAAACATCTCTCCATGGACACAATTCTTTTTCAATCTTCTTGAATTACCCTACATTTTAAACATTGGCAGTTAAATGGAAACAAAAATACAAAAAGTAAATCTGAATCATTTTGCACTCAGAATTATCTTGAATTATCAACTTGACAAAGTCTACAGAGCCACAATGGAGGAATTCCCTTAGCCAGACTGGCTTACATGCATATCTGTGAGAGTGTGTCTTGGTAAGTAATTGATGTAGGAGGGGCTAGTCAACTTGAGCATTGCCATCCCTAGGCAGGAAGATCTGGCTTGATAAGAAGCCTAGTTAAGCCTCAGTGTGTGAGTTAGCCAGGAAGTGAGGCAGAAAGTAACTCCTCCATGGTTCTTGCATCTGCTTACCCTCAATGATGGCTTGTGACATGGAAATATAAGGCAAATACAACCATTGCCTCCCAAGTTGGTTTTGGACAGTGTCCTATTACAGAATCAGAATAAAACTAGTAGGTGCACGTTGTATCTTCTTAGAAGCTCTTGCAGATGAAAGAACATGGCTTGTAAGGAATTCTTTATATACCATGATTAAGTAATGTGCTCTTTGTAAATTTTGGATATTAGCCCTTTGTCAGATGGGGGGTTGGTGAAGATTTTTTCCCAATCTGTAGGCTGCCAGTTTGTTCAATTGACAGTGTCTTTTGACTTACAGAAGATTTTCAGTTTCATGAGGTCCCATTTACTGATTGTTGGCCTTAGGTCCTGAGCTGTTGGTGTTCTGTTCAGGAAGTTGTCACCTGTGCCAATGATTTCAAGGGTTTTTCCCACTTTCTCTTCTAGTATATTTAGCATGACCTGGTTTATGTTAAGGTCTTTGATCCACTTGATCTTAATTTTTGTACAAGGTGATAAGTATGGGGCTAATTTCATTCTTTTACAAGTGGACATCCAGTTGGACCAGCACCATTTGTTGAAGATGCTGTCCTTTTTCCATTGTGTGGTTTTGGCTTCTTTGTCAAAAATTAGGTGGCCATAGGTGTACGGGTTCATTTCTGGGTCTTCAATTCAATTAAATTCTATTGATCCACTGGTGTGTTTCTGTACCAGTACCATGCTATTTTTATTACTAAATAATCCAATTAAAAAATGGGGGAAAGAGCTAAACAGAGAATTCACAAAGGAGGAATTCTTAAAGGCCGAGAGACACTTGAAGAAATGCTCAGCATTCTTAATCATCAGAGAATTGTAACTCAAGACAACTCTAAGATTCCATCTCACACCTGTCAGAATGGCTAAGATGAAAACCTCAAATGACAGTGCATGTTGGCAAGGGAATGGAAAAGAGGAACCCTACTCCATTGCTGGTGGGAGTGCAGGCTTGTGCAACCACTATGGATGTCAGTTTGGCAAAATCTTAGAAAACTTGGAATAGCTCTGCCTCAGGACCCAGCCATACCACTTCTGGGTATACATCCAAATGACTCCACACTGAATCATAAGGAAGTTTCCTCATCTATGTTCATAGCAGCCTTATTTGTAATAGCTAGAAACTGGAAACAACCCAGATGTCCCTCAACCGAAGAATGGGTTAAAAAACTGTGGTACATCTACACAATGGAATATTATTCAGCTATCAGAAACAATGAAATTATGCAATTTGCAGCAAAATAGATGGAACTAGAGAAGCTCATCCTGAGTGAGCTAACCCAGACTCAGAAGGATGCACATGACATCTATTCATTTATAGTCGGATTTTAGCTATATAGTACAGGATATCTACTATAACCAATGCATCAAAGGGAACATGGAGATAGACTTTTTACTTTTTGTTTTTGTTTGTTTGTTCGTTTTCTCTCCCTGCCATTGAGACACTTTTCCCTAGTGGTGCTGCCTCGTAGGCCTCCAGTGTATGAGGAGGCTCTTGGCCCTCATATGACTGCTGACCTGGGGCGGGGGACTGTTATGTAGGGACACTCCACTCCAGAAGAGTGGGATGGAAGGGTTAGGAGGTAGAGGGTGGGAGGGCGGGACTGGGAAGGGTGGAAAGAGGACACTATGATGGAGATGTAACCTGAAGCAATATATAAATAAATTTAAAAAAAGCAATGTGCCCTACAGTACTGCCGCATTCCAATACAGTTTATTTGTCCTTCAATGTTTTATGCCTTCTAGAAATCATTTGCTTTTTGGAGTCATTACTATGTAACATTAAGGTCACTTCAACATGTACACTGTGATACTATTCCACACTAGCTTACAACCTAGAGGTTCTACATAACAGGTTGGTGGCATACAAAGCTCAGAAATGGTGACCAACACGGAACAGAGCAAAGTAATACCATCAAGCTACTCAAAAGAGTTTAAAAACGATTTTATTTCATAAAATTTCTATTTACCCTTTACTGCAGTACAGCTGACTGAAACCAAATACATGACCCCATGGAAAAGGGGACACTACTATGTATTAGATAAAAAACAAAAACAAACAAAAAATAAAATAGGAATATGATAAAGTGAATACAAATGAACTCCTAACACTTAATTCCTCAAAATCAATAGTCAGCATCATGGTCTCTGGAATATACACCACCCATTCAACAGACCGATGGGGCACATGTCCTGCACAGAATTCATGCTTATAAGCACTCTCTTCCTTCTGATGGTAATAATACATTGAAATACCAAGGGAAGATTTTATACATGGCAGGTACATTTCCTTAATACTTGCTCTTCTCCTCACCAATCAAAGCATAATACACCTGCACCAATAAAATATAAGTCAGTGTGTGTCATGAATAGTATATAGAATCTCTCTTTTAATAACATGTATTTTTAATCTAAATAGACAGGTATATTTTAGGAGACTTATAAGAGAACATTGGCTTAACTGTCTTTTATTAATTTTTAATTAGAGTAACAATTTAGAGAGTCTTTCAAAAAACACTGATTAACTTCATTTCAAGATGAAATCCATGTGGATACCCACTTCCAATTTATGCAACTGTTGTGGATTGAATGCAAAATGTCTCCCACAGTCTTCTGTGTTTTTAGTCTTTGGCTGATAATGCTGTTTGGGAAGATTATGGAACATTTAGAAGAAAGCATGTCACTGGGACGGCTTTGAAATTTTTATAACTTGATCCTACCTTTTGTACTTTCTCTGCCTCCTGAATATGGATGCAGTATGTCCTGCCAAATTTTTGTTGCTGCTACCATGTTTTCCTTGCCATGTTGGGCTCTATCCCATTGGAATTGTCCCTACATTTTTGTTTTCTATATATTTTCATATATATATAATATATTAAATAAATATTATTTGTCCTAAATATATATTTCTATATAATTTCCAGATATTTCATTATAGTAGCAAAAGAGTCTAATTTAATAACTATGCCTATTTACACTACTTTATTAACATTTTTAAGGGAGGAGTAAGCCAGATAATAACTTTAGAATCTACTAACAAATGGGATATCCTTTAGATAATTCTTTCGTTCTTCTTCTTTAATTTTCAGTATTAAGATTGTGACTTTTTCACATATTTTATTGTTGTTTTCACATGTGGGTGATGACTGCATGCGTTTTATGAGGAGGCTTTGTATTGTCCCAGCTGGTGAGTCATTTCTGAATACCACAGAAGTTCTGATAAATCAATCTGCAATTGCAGCACATTTTTTTCTTTGAAAAAGAAACAAAGCCCATTCGGTTCATGCAGTAACCCTCCTTAACACTACCCTTTGCTGGGCTTTTGAGAACATTTCTAATTTGAGCTTCGCAGGAGGACTACACTGCTATTTACATACGGAGACAATACATGTTTTTTTAAGTTGCATCTGATGGAACAGTTGAGAAATCCAGGGTGGAAAACACAATGAGGAATTTGGCAAAACAATTAAATTGGATACACATGTCCTTTAGCCACCAGCTTTAGGTATTGAAAATCTATCATGACACCCTTTCTATCTCACATAGTCATGGCTATTTTAATTTGTTAGGTCACATTAGACATCTATATATACTCAGTTAATATACTCAAATAATGCAGGCTTTATTTCAAACTCAATTTACTTAGGAAAAACACATACAAAAATTAATGCTATACATATACTTTCTAGTCATCATTAAGTAAATCCCTTTGACAGATGTGTCTAGGTTTTTAGAAAGATAAACCTGACTGTTTGGAAGTGATGAAGGTAGGGTCAGAAAACAGTGGAGAACACTTTCTCACTCCTACTGATGTCAGTAAAAACTAGAAAACAATCCATGAGCTATGTGGACCAATAAACTAGGTAGAATTTTCCTACGTGATAAAAATGTAGTGCTGAAAATAAGCTCCTCCATTTTCACAGAAAGTAATGGAACATTGTAAGGAACCAACAGCAACAAAAGCAAGCAGATCTGGGAAGTCTGGTTTCAGGAAGCGACAAAGCTCAGTGCCTATGCAAACTCAGAACATAGAGCTTTGCCAATATGATGATTCAACTATCTGTCTGCTCCACATTGTTGGTTTCCAGTTTGTCAAATTCAGTTTGCTTTTCTACTTTGTTCTCTGTACAGAGGAAATCCGATGAACTCAGCTCATGTTTTCACAGACTGCTGGTAAGCACAAACTTCTCCCTGAGCCATGACGCAAATGAGTCACTCAAAGCCAAGAATGTTAGGTAGAAGATAAATATGGGGGCCAGTGGAAAAGAATCCTGTTCTACACACCTAGCTTCTTCAATCAAGTACCAAATTACCACCACAAATTCTGCTCCATGGTACTCACAGATCTTACATTCTAACTTCACTAGGAAGAACATACGAGCACGGCCCTGTTCTATAAATGTCCTGAGTTCAATTCATCTAATTTCACTCCGAGACTGTGTCTAGAGTGAAATTATACTTTCTGTTGTCATTTTGCAAACACTTTAAATGCACTGCTAATGATACTTACTGTCATTGCTAGATTCACCTATACATTCCCTTCAGAAGAATCTGTTTTGGGCTTGATTGTTTTCATAAGGTCAATATGATATATATATATGTCTGAGACTCCCTAGCTTAGAGAAATGATTCCCTAAGTGATGAGGAGCAATACTGGATTATAGGAGCCTTTTGACTGGATTATACCAGAAGATTTATCTGTCGTAAAAAGTGACTGTGAGTCTAGTAAATAGAGACAGAAACCAAGGATATTGCATGACATCCTATAGTACAAAGAATAATTCCCTCAACAGTTGTATGTGCCTAAAATTTCCAGTAGTGTCAAAGATGTAATACTATGGTATAGAGACAACTGTCATTGCAATCCCAGAAGAAAAAAAATGTGTAGGCTAATGATGAATGCATTCAAATCAGAAAAAAATCTTTATAAATTACAGACACCCAATACTGATTATCCAGGTTCATTTGATGGAACAGTCAAGCAATCCATATCACCCCATGCTATATTCTTTTTTAGTGTACATAGTTTCTGGGTCACACAAACATGCAAAAGGTCTAGTTGACCTGGGAAGTTCCTTGTATTTTCTGGCAATAGTCATTGTGTCAAGAATCATGATAAATCTCCCTCAAATATTATTCCCATTATATTGTAGTAGAAGCATCTTAGAAGCTTATGAAATTCACATAAAGGGGATGATGACACAAGGGAAGGAACTAACATTATTTCTTGCATGGTGGTGGGGGAACTTATTTGCTTTATAGCAGTCTCTGTTCTGGGTTGTGATAAACTATAAAACTGAAACATATTCTTTCACTGATTAGATAATTGCAACTCTCAAATGAAATTTGTGTCTCCCTGTGAGTATAATTTTCCTGTATGCCAATGACAGCATACAATGCCACGACCACACTTTGTGCTTACTATCTATTTTCCCAATGTATACATTTTCTTAACTCTTTATTGTTCTACCCTGGGTATGAAGAATACACTAACACTCCCACATCCCTGTCAATAACAACAGAATGACAATTGTTAAGTAGCTATGTGTTAGGTGAGAGTAGAACATAGAGAAAAGTGAGAATCTAACTCTTCTAAGTATGTCTGACATTCCTAACACAGGAGGAAAAAATATGGCTTTCTTACAAACATTTCAATCCTAGGGACAGATTTCTTCATTACCAAAAACATCTTGAGCTTGATTGCTTTCTCATAACCTGGTAAATCCTTACTTTAGAATTTTCTCAAAATTATATGCAGCACTATTCATGATTAAATAAGCAGCAAACACTAGTGAAATATCTACACAACTACTTAAATTATATATTATGTGGTCATGCTAATATTCCCCTAAGGATATAAAAGTACAACTGAGGCACAGAAATATCCATTCTGATTGGATACTGGCCACCTGTTTCCAGAGAAAGGCACTCTAACAATTCTAGTAATTCAAAGATTTTTTTTTCTTTCTTTAAGAAACTTATCAGTCTCAATCTCAGGGAACAGCTTCTTAATTCACAAATGATTCCTGCTACTTTGAAAATTCTTTATGTTCCCTTCCTGATTTATCTGTCCTTGTTTCAGTGCCTTTTTGAATACATAGCGGTTATTAGATTCTGAATAGTATCTGAGTATAAATGTTTCTATTCAGGGCAATTACCTCTCACCCTGCATTTACTTGTATTTGTATCTGTTTGTCATGTCTTGATCATAACAGATACTGGGGTGTATTTGCTTCTGGGTAGCATTCACGTATAACTGAATAGAACATAGGTGGATGAGATCCTTCAACTCTGTTCTAAACTAGAATTATAAAACAATCTATTTTCTAATACTACAGACATGAAAGACCATAAAGCTTCATCATCCAGGTTGTACTTTCAGGAACTATGAGTAGACACTGGAGGATGTTGGGGGTGGATACATGGAATCTCCTTGATCAAGCAAGTATACAAGAAGGCACATTTATAGGTGGCTCCATTTTGAACTGTTCACTCATTTCATTCTTCCTTTCATTTTGCTTCCTTGATTTTGTCTTTAATCATTGTCATAGCCACCATCAAAAGATAATAATTTAGTGGTATTTTCCAGGAAACAATTAGCAATGTGAACCTGTCATTTTTAAAAAATAAATTTATTTATTTATTGCTTCAGGTTACATCTCCATCATAGTGTCCTCTTTCCACCCTTCCCAGTCCTGCCCTCCTACCCTCTACCCCCCAACTCTTCCCCCCCATTCCTCTGGAGTGGAGTGTCCCTACATAACATTCCCCGGCCCCAGTTCAGCAGTCATATGAGGGCCAAGAGCCTCCTCATACACTGGGGACCTACAAGGCAGCACGATTAGGGAAAAGTGTCTCATTGACAGGGAGAGAAAACAAAACAAAACAACAAAAGAGTCTATGTCCATGTTCCCTTTGGTGCATTGGCTGTAGTATAGTTATCCTGTATTATATGGTTAAAATCCGACTATAAGTGAATAGATGCCATGTGCATCCTTCTGGGTCTGGGTTAGCTCACTCAAGATGAGCTTCTCTAGTTCCATCCACTTGGTGGCAATTAGCATAATTTCATTGTTTCTGACAGCTGAGTAATATTCCATTGTGTAGATGT
Source organism: Lophiomys imhausi (assembly GCA_907164525.1). Lineage (NCBI taxonomy): Eukaryota > Metazoa > Chordata > Mammalia > Rodentia > Muridae > Lophiomys > Lophiomys imhausi. Next base: position 446,176 of record CAJQZJ010001511.1, on the reverse strand, counting down.
ACCACATTGTTTAAAACCTTTCTTTGGTAGAGGGACATCTGGGTTTTTTCCAGTTTCTAGCTTTTACAAATAAGGCTGCTATGAACATTGAATCTGTCTTTACCATCTTCTCTGCTTCAAATTTCTGATCCAATAGTTGTTGCCTTTTTTGAATGATATATTTTGTGATTCCTACTGAATTGTTGACATTCCTTACTGGGCTCTCTGTTTTTGAAGATGATTTTTTCAATCAGCCCAGTGTAACTACAGAAAAATAAACAAACTCAAGTTCCTCATGAAAGTAATTTTTTTGCATTGAATTTGCATTTGGGGAGGGTCTAAATACCAAATGGTAGAGCTCTATCCCTACATGAATGGCTGCCTCTGTGTTGCTTCCCATCATTGTGTGAGTAGAAACGGCAGAAAATATGCTTTTCAACTCATTTTGAAAAGCAAGTGGGCAGTTATATCTGGGCAAGCAGCAAGGAGAGCCAGAGGGGCCAGGCTTGTTCATTTAATAACTCTTGGGGTAACACAATAGGTTGTGTGAGAACTTCACATCTCCATTGACCTACAAACCTAAGATGTCATCTATACATCTTAATGATAGGGTAGCCCTGAACAAGATGAGGTTTTGATGTGACTTATAACACATAAAGCCAGCAATAGATATTGATTATGATCTAACCAATATGAAACCTGGTAATAGCAACCAAAAAATACAAACAAAAGAAAAAAGAAAAGAATACTGCCAATATAATCAAAGGGCTAGAAAATGAGTGAATCAGTTGTACTATGGTGTCTGTGAAACATTCATATGTATATGTCAATATGCAATGTGAGTAGGTAGGCAATCCTTCACTGACTTGCCCCAGCAATTATATTTTCATAGATGCCTCATGTGACCACTTGATTCTATTTGAGGACTATCTAAATCCAATTCAAATAAATGTCCTTTTGAGGGTAGATTTTTCTGTCCTTACCCCACAGAATGGAAAATTTTTGGCCTTTTTTAGTGTTCTAGGGTATTCCTTCTGTATCAAGCTGTATCACATTGTCTGTGGCATATTTTTAATGGAGAACTATTTGTGTATTGGTTTTGTAATGGGATTAACTAATGTTGAATCTACAGGCATAGTGTTTACAGGTATGTTAAGATAAGTCAAGACTTGAATTGTCAAAAATACTTTTTATATAAAACAAAACAAAATAAAAAAACAAAAACAATATTTTAAATGTTTATTTATTACTTTGTTATGTCTCCATTGCCACCCACTCCCTATAAGGAACTCTAGAAATTAAACAACAACAAACCAAGTAACCCAATCAAAAAATGGGGAACAGATCCAAACAGAGAATTCACAAAGAGGAATCTAAAATGGCCGAGAGACACTTGAAGAAATGCTCAACACCCTTAATCATCAGAGAAATGCAACTCAAGACTCTGAGATTCCTTCTTACTCCTGTCAGAATAGCTAAGATCAAAAACTCAAAAGACAGCATATGTTGGTGAGGCTGCGGAGAAAGGGGAACACTTCCACATTGCTAGTGAGAACCACATAGTTACAACCACTATGGAAATCAGTCTGGCGATATCTTAGAAAACTTGGATTAACTCTACCTCAGAAACAATATTTTAAAAGGCCTAATATGGGTTTCCTAACTCAAGATCCAAATGTGGGACCAAATATGCTAATTTCATAGTTCACTCTTCCTGAATAAGAAAAGCTGTGTATGACTCAAGAGTCATAAATACATTACAAGTTTTTCCAAACAGAAGATTTCTTGGACTGGGAGTTAAAGGTCAAGTGTAAACTAGAGAATGCATACTACATCTGTCTGACAGACATAAAAACATTCCAAACAGCCTTTACAAACAATGAGGCTGACCACCTCTATCCTGGAGACAAGAAACAAGACTGGATCCGCATAGTGATCAAATCTCTGCTATTAGGACCCAAGGCTCCACCCTTACTGAGCACTCCTGTACTCCTGTGTAGTGACACCTATGAGTCCCCCATGTTCCCTGAGTTGCATCAACTGGCACCATCCACCTTTTCTAGATTAACTCTCAAAGGCAGTATGGCAGGTAGCTTACCCAGATAGGCTAGATAATTCTCTAATTAGATTCTAGTGGATTGTAAACCTGTGGTCCATTTTTCAAGTTTATTATGCTTTTAAAATCGCTATGGCCAAGAGCATATGCTAAGATCTCTTCCTTGCAAACATCTCCTGGAGGATTTGACCAAGTCATACTAGCTCACTATGATTGTAGGAAAAGAGGAAAGAAATATGTGAGAAGGGATATAAGGAGGCTGTGTCCAGAGTACGAAATAATGTTTTCTCCTTAGACTTGCCTAGGGCAGGAGTAATACATAAACATTCAATAAATGCATTCTCATTTTCTTCTTCCCCTCTGTGTGCCGCCCCAAAGAAACTCCTTACGTGTTTTATTTACCTATATGGTAAAAGACTGGCTGTATAAGTCATAAAAAAGACACAGAAATTTAAGCCCAAGGAAGAAATTCCATTAAAAAAATGAGATTGAAGCCTAAATGAGTTTAGTGGCAGCATTTGCTTTATTCATTCAGAAAATTAAAATTTATGATGAATAAACTTTAATAGCCTGTCATAGCATTTTGACATATTTTGTGATTTTTTTTAATCTGGTTAAAACATTGTTCTCAAATTAGACTCAGAATACAACAAAAATATACATAGCATAAAAATATAAACTTTGGAATCACATAGGAGCCACTTAAAAATGGGCAAAATACATTTAATTTGAATAACTGGTATTTCCAGTGATCTTGGTGCCTTACAATAGTTCCAAAGAGCATGGGTAGCAAGCTAAAGAAAGCCTTCAAGCTCGGCTCACTGGTTATGCATTCAGAAAACTACCATACAAGAATGTTTTCTTCTCTGCCTCAGACTGAAAGCCTAAAGAATGTGAGTCTTAAGCATGCCGGATCTTGAGAATTAAGTTGTTACATATCTGGATACTCAAGCTATTTATTTTTGTAAGAAACACTTTACAAGCCTCCTTTTTAATGTGAGCCAATAGTGCAGCCTTATGTACATTGAGAAGACATGAGCTTAAGAATAACTCCGGCACACTAAATGAATTAAGATCATCAGACATGCCTTGAGACCACTGTGGAATCTAATACAAAACATTGGGAGAGTTTATTTTTCCATGTATCTTCCAATTCCTGCCCAAGCTAGCCCTGCCACTTCATGTAACATGTTGTAAAGAATTCCCTTCTGCAGTTACACCAGTAAACTTAAGTGCTTCTGGTCCACTTTGCATGAGATAAACACCCACATGTGTTATTCATTTCAAGTGTATTTCATCTGGGGCTGGTGTCATTCCATCTAGATAACTGACAGAACCACATAGACACTAATGTGGTGCAGAAAATATTATTAGTATTATTACTTTATCTGGGTGTTTAATCCAGCTTGCAAGATTGTTTTTCATGTTTGGATAAAAAGGGTGGAAGGGGCTGTAATCCTACCGTTGGGCAATCTGTCAATCATGAATGTCAAGGAAATGAAACTCCTCTGCTTTGATAAGTTGTTGAGGGAATTTTGGAATCAACTCTGAAATTTAACTGTAACCCACTTAAGGAAAGATGTGATTTTATGAAACAAAAGGATTTTTGCATTGAATGGGGCTACATGTTTTAGACTATTCATATAAACTTTGAAATTATATTCCTCTAAATATTTAGGTCAGATAATAATCATATGATTCTTTCAAAATCCTAATGCTTAGATTTTTTTCACTTGGGGAGAAATATTTATTCTGTATCTTTTATCTAGTCATAATTTTTCTGTATGCTATTAGTGTGACACACTCATTTGCATTTACTAGCTTTAACTATTGTCTGATTTTAAGTATTTTTTTTCTTTTTTTTTTAACTACTTTTTTTTCTTCAAGTTACATCTCAGTAACAAACCCCTCCCTATTCCCCCTTCCTATCCCGCCCTTCCACCCTCTTCCCCCCAGAAGTTTCCCCTTTCAGTCCAACAGATGGTTCCTTCTCTTATAACAGTAAGTATTATACAAAACAATAGATATAAATATGCCACATTTATGAGAGTAAATTGGCCCAGTATAACTTCCCAATGTCAGTTTATACATATTTGGCCCCTGACTTTAACATTCTACTATCTAACCAACTCCATGAGTTTAAAGGTCTATATGTGACTCAACATTCATACTATCTTGCAACACACTTTTAAGAGTATGTTCTTAGATCTGTAACACCCTCTTGATTCCTAAACAGTTCAAAATTTAACTATGAGACTCTAGCTGTGTATTCTTCAACCACCTCAGAGACCTGAGAGGGATAAATATATTTGCTTATATAGGAAGTGCAGAGCCTGCAGCTTCCAAAAGAAGAAAGAACATACCAGTGACTGCCTGGACAGTTCCCATTTTCTCTCCATACATTCCAGCATCAATCTTCAGCCTTTGGGTCCTGTTTCTCTGACAGACATTTGTTGTAGAGCAGGGATTATGAAGGACTTACCTACCCTGTCTTGGCAGAGTTAGGCTGTCGACGTCCCTGCTACCAAGTTTTGTCCTTTTTGGACAGCAGTCTGTCTGCAGTTGGTGCAAGGGGTTTTTTCATGCCAAGAGAAAGGCTTGCCACTAATTCAACCATCTTACAGTGGAGGTTCTTTGATGCTTATCTTCTACTTGGAGTAGAATAGGGGTTGCTGTCAGGCGCTGATATGTCTCGATATCAAAAAAAATCTTGATTTAAGATAACATCTTTGAATGCCATATTCTGCAGATCTCTAGGGGTTTTTGAAGATACCCTATCCATCTCTTGTATTTAGATAAGCAAATGTTGCTTGTCTCTTAGCAACTTGATTACTGGGTAGTTTAGAGAATATCTGTGATAGACTGTCATAGTAGCTAACAAAGTGACATGTTTGCATGACTAGGAGTTTGTTTTAACTATCCTAGACCGTTTTACACGGTTGGTATCAAGAGGTCAGAGCTTCACATTTTATTTTTAAGTATCTCTAGGTATGATACCATTGGGAAGCATTACCTTTAAATTTGTATCAATATACAAAGATCTATTCAATTGTGGTTAAATATACTCTTAATTATGTATCAATATACCAAGATCAATGCCTATGTAGCCCAATATAATCTTAATATTACGTCCATATGCAAGGGTCAACACCATTGTTGCCAACTATAATCTTAATTTTGTATCAATATACAAAGATCAATACCGATGTAATCCAATACAATCTTATTTTTGCACAATAAACAATGGTCAATACCACTTTAGCCAAATAAACTACTAATTTTGTATCAATATACAAAGGTATAAGGGCATATTCAATAATCTGCCCCTTCTTCTTGGACCTTCCTGTGCTATGTCTATATCTCATTTTTCTCAAGCCCATGCACTCCTACATAGGAGAGGAAGAAGGATACAGAAAAGGAAAAGTAGGAAGTCCCTGGGGCTAACCTCCAAAACCCATTAAGACAGGACCATTTATCAGCTTGTAGTCTCTTCCCCTACATAACAGAGTTTTCTGTTATCCTTCAAATAACCAAAAAGAAGGGCGGAGAAACACCCTCCCCACCCTCTGGGCATGGGACATGGCTCTCTTAAAGTGACTTCCTGCTGATTTAGGTCATAGTAGACTTGTTTGGGGCCCAAACCCAAATGGGAAAAATGATTAAAAATGTTAGTACACTCCTTTTATGTTCAGTCCTTCTGTTCTCAGCTGTTTAGATGACCTAAGGGTTTTGTAGGCAGACGCTGATCTTGCAGGTTTCACTGAGGTTCCTGTCGAGGCATTGTGTAGAGCTGAGCGGTCCCAGTGACATTGGATTGCTGTGGTGGTTGCAGGCCCCCGATGGAGACAGCTATTGAGGAAGTCTGCCAGGCAGAATCAACTGGGTCACTCGTCCTCCTTGGTGCCTGATTCTGCTCTCTGCTGAGGATTCCGCTGTTCAGCCGACCCCGGGCTCCCCTAATGGACGCTTCGATTCTCCTGGAACAATAAGAACAGAGACCTGCCCCAATCCCAAGCCTAGGATAATTGCCCTCTTTTTTTTTTTTCTGAGGGGGAGATGGGGTGGGGGCTAGGTAGTACTTCTCCTGAAGCAAATTTGGCCTTCTGACAACATAGAAAGCGTTATCTTTCAATCCGGTTAAAGAAGAAATCATTCTGTCACCTTGGAGCTAAACCAGCTCTAGTGTATATATTTTGAGATCCCAAAGGACAATCTGCTTGCATCGAGACGGCCTTTTGTAAGTAGCCTCCAAACCTAGGTCCCTCCAAATCCCATGTGTGTGTCTCTGAACTCTAATTATTAGGATCAGAGCCCTGTGTTTGCCATCTGAAGGGATCAAAGATGTGTTCCACCACTCCTGGATGGAAGTCTTTCTCTATTTAGTTTGCCATGCATCAGGCTGACCCTGAGCTCCGGGATCTGCCCGTTTCTGTCTCCAGTGTGCTGGGAGCTGGGACCAAGGGTGTACTCTTCTTGAATGGTGGGACCAAGAGTATGGACCCTCACCATCCCGCTCCATATGACTCCAGAATACATAAGACCACCAACTCTACGGTGCTCCACCGTCTCCGCTGAAGTCAAAGGCATGGGCCAATACCACAATTCTCTTGTATTTTACCTTAGCTCCACGTCTTCTCTACACCTGGAGGTCTGCAAAACCAGGCCGAATGGCTGTATCCTCTGTTCCATTCACAGTGTTTCAGCCCTGCCACCTGCCGTTTTTTTTTTTTTTTTTTTTTTTTAGTTAATAAATTTATTTGTTTGTTGCTTCAGGTTACATCCTAATCATATTGTCCTCTTTTCCCGCTTCCCAGCCCCACCCTCCCATGATCTACCCCCTGACCCTTCCGTCTTGTTCCTCTGGGGTGGAGTGTCCCTGCCTAACAATCTCTCACCACAGATCAGGAGTCATATGAGGGCCAAGAGCCTCTTCATTCACCGGGGGCCTACGAGGCAGTACTGCCAGTGAATGGTGTCTCATTGCTACTGGGGGAATACTAAAAAAAAGATCAACAAACACACAAACCCTCAAAAACAAAGAATATCAACAAAAAAAGAGAGGAAAAAGAGAAGGGAAAAGGAAAAAGAAAAAAAGAAAAAAGAAGGAAAAAGAAAAAGATAAAAAAAATTAAGTCCTTGTTTATTTTGATGTGTTGGTTGTAGTACAGATATCCTGTACGATATAGTTAAAATCCTACTATAAGTGAATAGATGCCATGTGCATCCTTCTGAGACTGGGTTAGCTCACTCAGGATGAGCTCCTCTAGATCCATCCATTTGGTTGCAAATTGCATGATTTCATTGTTTCTGATAGCTGAGTAATATTCCATTGTATAGATGTACCACAGTTTTTTAATCCATTCTTCAGTTGAGGGACATCTGGGTTGTTTCCAATTTCTAGCTATTACAAATAAGGCTGCTATGAACATAGATGAGGAGACTTCCCTATGTCTCCGTGAGAGGTCCTTTTGTGTATACCCAGAAGTGGTATGGCTGGGTCCTGAGGCAAGGTTATTCCTAGATTTCTAAGATATTGCCAGACAGACCTCCATAGTGGTTGCACAAGCCTGCACTCCCACCAGCAATGGTATAGGGTACCCCTTTCTCCACACCCTCGCCAGCATGCGCTATCATTTGAGCTCTTTATTTTAGCCATTCTAACAGGTGTTAGGTGGAATCTCAGGGTCATCTTGAGTTGCATTTCTCTGATGATTAAGGATGTTGAACATTTCTTCAGGTGTCTCTCAGCCCTTAGGGATTCCTCCTTTGTGAATTCTCTATTTAGCTTCCTCTCCCATTTTTTGATTGGATTATTTGGTTTCTTGGCATTTAGCTTCTTGAGTTCTTTGTAGATTTTAGATAATAGCCCTCTATCAGATGTGGGGTTGGTGAAGATTTTCTCCCAGTCTGTTGGTTGCCGTTTTGTTCGAATGACAGTGTTCTTTGCTTAACAGAAGCTTTTCAGTTTCATGAGGTCCCATTTATTGATTGTTGATCTCAGGTCCTGAGCTGTTGGTGTTCTTTTCAGGAAGTTGTCACCTGTGCCAATGAGTTCGAGGGTTTCTCCTACTTTTTCTTCTAGTACCTTTAGTGTGGCTGGCCTTATGTTAAGGTCTTTGATCCACTTGGAATTAAGTTTTGTACAAGGTGATAGGTATGAGTCTAATTTCATTCTTTTGCAAGTGGACATCCAGTTGGACCAGCACCATTTGTTGAAGATGCTGTCCTTCTTCCATTGTGCGTTTTTGGCTTCTTTGTCAAAGATTAGTTGGCCATAGGTGTGTGGATCCATATTTGGGTCTTCAATTCGATTCCATTGATCCACTGGTCTGTTTCTATACCAGTACCATGCTGTTTTTTTTTACTGTTGCTCTGTAGTACAGCTTGAAATCTGGGATGGTGATACCTCCAGATATTTTTTCATTGGACAGGATTGATTTAGCTATTCTGGGCTTTTTGTTGTTACATATGAAGTTGAGACTATCTTTTTCCAGGTCTATAAAGAATTGTGTTGGTATTTTGATAGGAATTGCATTAAATCTATATATTGCTTTTGGTAGGATAGCCATTTTTATTATGTTGATCTTACCTATCCATGAGCATGGGAGATCTTTCCATCTTCTAAAGGCCTCTTCCATTTCTTTCTTCAGGGGCTTGAAGTTCTTGTTATATAGGTCCTTTACATGCTTGGTTAGAGTTACCCCCAGGTATTTTATGTTGTTTGTGGCTATTGTGAAGGGGGTTGTTTCCCTTATTTCTTTCTTGGTATATTTGTTTGTTGTATAAAGAAGGGCTTCTGATTTTTTGAGTTAATTTTGTATCCAGCCACCTTGCTGAAGTTGTTTATCAGCTGTAAGAGTTCTTTGGTGGAGTTTTTGGGGTCGCTTATGTATACTAACATATCATCTGCGAATAGGGATAATTTGACTTCTTCATTTCCAATTTTTATCCCTTTGATCTCCTTTAGTTGTCTTATTGCTCTAGCAAGGACTTCAAGTACTATATTGAAGAGATATGGTGAAAGTGGACATCCTTGTGTTGTCCCTGAGTTTAGAGGAAATGCTTCAAGCTTCTCTCCATTTAATTTGATGTTGGCTACTGGCTTGCTGTATATTGCCTTTATTATTTCTAGGTATGGTCCTTGTATGCCCGTTCTCTCCAGAACTTTTAGCATGAAGGCGTGTTGGATTTTGTCAAATGGTCTTTCTGCTTCTAGCGAGATTATCATGTGGTTTTTTTCTTTCATCTTGTTTATGTGGTGAATTACATTGATAGACTTTCGTATATTGAACCATCCCTGCATTCCAGGGATGAAGCCTACTTGATCATGGTGTATGATACTTTTGATGTGTTCTTGAATTCGGTTTGCTAGTATTTTATTAAGTATTTTTGCATCTATGTTCATGAGGGAGATTGGTCTGAATTTCTCTTTCTTTGTTGGGTCTTTGTGTGGTTTAGGAATCAGAATGACAGTGGCCTCATAGAATGAGTTTGGCAGTGATCTTTCTGTTTCTATGTGGTGGAAGAGTTTGAAAAGTAATGGTGTTAGTTCCTCTTTGAAGGTCCGGTAGAATTCCATGCTAAAGCCATCTGGTCCTGGGCTTTTTTTGGTTGGAAGATTATTAATGACTGTTTCTATTTCCTTAGGTGTTATTGGGCTGTTTAAGCTGTTATTCTGATTTTGATTTAGTTTTGGTAGGTGGAATTTATCGAGGAAATTGTCCATTTCGCTTAGGTTTTCAAATTTAGTGGAATATAGATTTTTAAAGTAATGTCCGAATATTTTCTGGATCTCCTCAATGTCTGTTGTTATTTCTCCCTTTTCATTTCTGATTTTGTTGATTTGTGTTCTTTCCCTTTGCCTTTTAGTTAATTTGACTAGGGGTCTGTCTATTTTGTTGATTTTCTCAAAGAACCAACTCTTGGTTTCATTGATTCTTTGTATAGTTCTTTTTGATTCTAAGTTGTTGATTTCAGCCCTAAGTTTGATGATTTCTTGCCTTCTGCTATTCTTGGGAGTGTTTGTTTCTTTTTTTTCCAATTCACCCAGCTTAGCTGTTAGTTCACTAATATGAGCTGTCACAATTTTCTTTTTGAAAGCACTTAGTGCTATGAACTTTCCTCGTAGCACAGCTTTCAATGTATCCCATAGGTTTGGGTATGTTGTGTCTTCATTGTCATTGGATTTTAAGAAGTCTTTGATTTCCTTCCTTATTTCTTCCCTGACCCAGTGGTCATCCAGTAAGTAGCTGTTCAATTTCCATGTGTGTGTAGGCTTTCTGTTGATTCTTTTACTGTTGAAGACCAGCTTTATTCCGTGGTGGTCTGATAAGATACAAGTAGTTATTTCAATTTTCTTGTATCTACTGAGACTATCTTTGTGACCAATTATGTGGTCGATTTTGGAGAAGGTTCCGTGGGGTGCTGAGAAAAAGGTGTATTCCTTTGTGTTTGGGTGAAACGTTCTGTAGATATCTGTTAGGTCCATTTGTTTCATGATCTCTGTTAGACTCAATATTTCTCTGTTTGTCTTCTGTCTTGATGATCTGTCCTTTGTTGTGAGTGGGGTGAAGTCTCCCACTACTAATGTGTTGTGATCAACGTGCGCTTTAAGTTTTAGAAGTGTTTTTTTTACGAAAGTAGGTGCCTTTGTATTTGGGGCATAGATGTTCAGTATTGAAATTTCCTCTTGATGAATATTCCCTTTAATGAGTATATAGTGCCCTTCTTTGTCTTTCTTCATTAACTTCAGTTGGAAGTCTGTTTTGTTTGATATTAGAATGGCTACTCCAGCTTGCTTCCTGGGTCCATTTGCTTGGAAAACCTTTTCCCAGCCCTTTACTCTGAGGCAGTGTCTATCTTTCGTAGTTAGATGTGTCTCTTGTATACAGCATAAGGAAGGGTCTTGCTTGCGGATCCACTCTGTAAACCTATGTCTTTTTATTGGGGAGTTGAGTACATTGATGTTGATGGATATTAGTGACCTGGGGTTGTTATTTCCCATTAGTTTGGTATAGGCGGTGGTCCTGTTCCTATTTTGGTTTAGTTGCTGATGTGCTTTCTATTTCCTTTGTTTTTCTTGGGTGGAGTTTTCTTCTCTGGGTTGGGATTTTCCTACTAGGATTTTCTGTAGGGCTGGGTTTGTGGGTAGATATTGTTTAAATTTGATTTTGTCATGGAATATCTTGTTTTCTCCATCTATGTTGATAGAGAGTTTTGCTGGGTAAAGTAGTCTGGCTGGGCATCTATGATCTCTTAGGACTTGTAGTATATCTGACCAAGCCCTTCTAGCTTTTAACGTTTCTGGGGAGAAGTCAGGTGTAATTCTGATGGGTCTGCCATTGTATGTGACTTGACCTTTTTCTCTTACAGCTTTTAATATTCTTTCTTTGTTCTGTACATTTGGTGTTTCAATTATTATGTGGTGAGAGGAGTTTCTTTTCTGGTCTAATCTGTTTGGTGTTCTGTAAGCCTCTTGGATTGTTATTGGCATCTCTTTTTTCAGGTTTGGGAAGTTTTCCTCTATGATTTTGTTGAAGATATTTCCTGGACCTTGGAGTTGGGAGTCCTCTCTTTCCTCTATACCTATAATTCTTAGGTTCCGTCTTTTCATTGAGTCCTTGATTTCTTGGATGTTGTGGGTGAGAGATTTTTTAGCCTTCTCATTTTCTTTGGATGATGTACTGATTTCTTCCACTGAATCTTCCATGCCTGAGATCCTGTCTTCCATCTCTTGCATCCTATTGTTGATACTCACATCCGTAGTTCCTGTTCTCTTCCCTTGGTTCTCCACTTCCTCTTTTATCTCTGACTGTGTTTTCTTTATTGTTTCTATTTCTATTTTCATGTCTTGTATGGTTTTGTTCGTTTTGTACATTTCCTTCTCCAGCTTGCTTGTTTTTGTATGAAAGTCTTTCATGGCTTTTTCCTTTTCCTGTTCAAGCTCTGTCACCTTGGCTTGGAGCTCTTTAATTGTGTTGTTCCTTGTTTTGATTTGTAGAATTGTTGCTTCTTTGAATTCCTTCATAGATTTAAGTTCTTCTTGCAGGGACTCTATCACTTTCCATAATGCAGAATTGTAAATGTTTTCATGTGTTTCTGTTGGTGTGTGGTCATCTGAATTGGATGAGCTAGGATGGTTCTGCTTTGTTGGAGTCATAATTCCTTGATTTCTATTTTTTTTTGACCTTTCACCATTGTATGCATTTAGCTGTCTGTTTTCTGTGCTTGGAACAACCGTGGATGATTTGGTGCAGGGGACGAGTTACTTGGCACTCTGTCCTTGGTTACAGGGGGATTTCAAGGTCACTGTGGTTTTAATCGCCAGAGGCACTGTGATCTGGTGCAGCCTATTCCCAGGTTGTGAGTAATGGACCAGGATTGTTTCACTGCTCCCAATTCAGACTTCCCTATGTTGCACTCTGAGTTATCAGCCTGTAATGGTTCTGATGGTATGGGCCTGTTTGCCCAGGCACAGATTCTGTGGGCTTTGTTTGTTGTCATGGAGGCTGACAAGGTCTGGCTCCACACCTGATATGTCTGTATTTTCCAGGATACAGCTATGGTCCCAATTTCTGGTTTCTCTCTAGGCTTCTCGCCACAGGGCTGGACTCTGTGCCTGATTCCCTTCCTGTCTGCGCCGCCACAGGTCCCGTGGGTACCCCAAGCCCTGGATCCTCTGGCTGCCTGAGTGCACCTCTTGTCCCAGCAGCTCAGCCGTGGGTGCACGGAACCCTGGCCCCGCCCACACCTGTGTCTCTCCCCAGATGACCTGCCGTGGACTCGTGGGGATTTGGCCCTTCCAGCCGTGCTCCCTCCCCAGCTGCGGAGTGAGCGGGATTTGGCCCCTCCCGCCTGCTTTTGTGTTCCCAGCTTCCCGCGCTCTCTCGGAACCTCCCACCCTCCGCTTCACGAGCGGCTGCGGACCACCCACTGAGCCCCCTGTTTGTTCCTTGCTAAGCCTTCCACTATCTCGCAAAGTTTTTTAAGTGGGTATAAGTTCAACCTGATGTGTGGGGAGCCCAATAGGACAGTGATCTATGGCCAAGTGGACCCTGATTCTGCCTGCTGTAATTTGGGATCGATCTTACCAGGCGCCTCTCCAAATGGGAGTTCCCGAATCCCCGGTTTAGTGGCCTCCGTGTCTGTGAGAGATGGGTGAGAGCCTTGCCCTGGGACTTTTAACAGTCCCTTGGGAGCTGTGAGTGTTCCCGGTGGGGTGTCTAGCCCCTCCGGTTTTTGCACAGTGCCCAATAACTCTGTGTTTTTTATGGCTCTTTTTTCCCCACGTTCAAAATGCATCAGTGTAGGTCACCGCCATCTTGGCCCGCCCTGATTTTAAGTATTTTAATGTTGATTTATTTAGTATATGTTGAGGGTGGGCAGATGTGTGTCATGGCACACATCTCAAGATCAGAAGACTTGATAGAGTTGGTTCTATCTTTCTAGTACAAAGGCCCCAGAGACCAAACTCAGTTTGTCTGTTTGGCAGCAAACATACTTGTCATCCCCTCAGACCAGACTCATATTTTTTAAAACTATGCTTTTTTAAACTGACTAGACTAGAACACTGAGAAAGAGCTAATGCCGTAGTACATTTGTCCATAAAATCTAAGATAATATTGGCTACAGAAAATAAGACTACATATATAGTAGTCTCATGCTAACTTTCCACATTGGAACACATACCTCTCTTTCCTTCTTTGATGTCAATACAGATTGATATGTCAGTACCTTCTGGGCTTAGTACATAGCAAGCAGTCAATAAATGTTCTCTGAATTGAATTATTGCTCAGTTTGTACTTATTGAGTAGTACACCCAACAGTGTAAGAAGATGAGAGGAGAGAAATACATTTCTATTGTTTTTGTAGGTGCTAAATTACTTAGCTAGTCAGCCCTGCTCCACAGGCAGTCACCAGAGAATTTATTTCTCCATGTATTTTATAATTCACTATTGTAAATGGCAGTGATTATCTATATTATTTACTTGAAAATAGAGAACTGAGAAGTACCAATGTCAAATTATTAAAATCTAATTTTTGGATAGTGTCACTTTAAATTTCACATATACTTCTTCTATTTCTAAAACCATGTTAATATGAATTAAATAGCCATACAAATCATGGAGACACTTGTGAGACATTGGATGGATTGTTGCTCATTTTGGCGTCACTACATTCCTACGTCCTTCTTAAGTGTTTAAAAATGGCATGCTGACATTAAGTAAACAATAAGACATGAAAAATTGAAGTTAATTGTTCTGTATGTTCACATTTATAATGTGTATACACACATATATAGTTAACTGATAGTGTTAAACCCAATTGGGTATTTATGTTTTTATTTGATGAGAGTTCAGGCTTCTCATCATAAAGAAAAGAACATCTTTCTCTAGATAAACAAATGGAAAGTTGCTAAGTGTCACAATAACATTTCTAGAAATAATTGTCTAATCAGAAGGTAAAATATGGTTTCTAACAATTTTTATGTCTTCACATTCATAGTGAATTATGCTGCTTGTAAGTCGTGGTAGCGCTTATTCAGAATCTGGGAGCTGATTTTTAAGCTACATCATGAATTGACACTTTATGAATTTAACATAGTGCATGCAGGGAGCCTTAGGTGAACTGGGACTAAGCTAAGTTCATTATTTTTTCACCATTGCACTTTAAAATGCATTTTCGTTTCTGTCCAGGTTATTTATGTCTCAAAATTGAATTTAATCATGTCAAAAAAGTAAGGTGAGATATTGGGGAGAAAGAACCAGATGTAACATTTTCAGATTTCCATTTGTGAGTGGTGTTCTTGGAGCCAAGGGAACACAGCAACCCAATTAAGGAGGTATCGATCGGCTCCCATCATTTACCTGTAGACAGAAGGAAGGGAGGTTTGCAGTTTACAAGTTTATGTGGTTTCTCTTGGTTTGGGATTGTTTTTAAGTGCATTCCAACTTTCAAAGCTCTATGAAGTTCACACTTTTAGGTCTTCAGGTTTTTGTGAAATCACAACAAAGGCTCTGGATGCTTGAGTTTCCGTTCCACATGGAGTTCTAAGAAACAAACAAATCAAGGTAAGAATATGGGAAAGCAAAGAAAAAGACAGAGAAGGCAAGGTGTGGCTGCAGACACACCCTGTCCCCTCAAACTAGAGCCCCTTATCCATCATCCTGCAGATGGAAACATCAGCTACTGTTTCTTTATTTTCAATGCTAAAGCCCATATGGCTAGTCTTTGTTTGAACCCCGCCCCATAAATCCAAAGACTGTGTAATATGATCTCATCTTGCAGATGAGAGATGGAGACCGCAGACAAGTTAAATAACTTGTTTCCTATCATAAAGCTACCAGGGGACACAGCCAACACTCAAATCCAGTTTTGAGTCTGTAGCTATGGCTTTATCTGCTATACCCTTGTTTCACTGGTCCCCAGAGAGAGTCTGCCTGTCTGGGATATGAAGTTGTTTTATTCCTTTCTTAAATAAACCATTTTTCCTAACATAGCTTTTTTTCTCTTGAGTTTGTTTGAGAGAAGCCATACTCTGAATGTAGTTTGTCTCTCAAAGATTCATGTGATAGAAGTTTGGTCCCAGTAGGACTCTATGAAGACAGGATAAAACCTTTAAGAGGTGAGTGCCTGGTGGGAGGTTATTTTGCAATGGGTAGCATCCCAAGAAAGGGTTCTTGCTTTTCTTCTGGGAATGTGTTCCATCTCCTGGGACAGGATTAGTTATTGAATGTTAGCTTCCTGTAAAAGCAAGGTCATCCCACACGTCTGGCTTTTTCCACACACAGTACTTAACAAACTTAGACATTTCTAGCTTAGAAAATTGTTCATGTGTTATGCTGAGGAATGGGGGCTTCACTGGATTTCACCACCAAGGCTTGGACTTTTTAGCTTTAAAATTGTAAGTCCAAAATAAATTTATTTTACTTTATCATAATATGCTCAAATCAATTGAACACCCTGGCAAAGAGGCATAGTATGGTTTTTAGATTGTCTTGGTTGAAGCATAGAGTCTGCGTGTCACATGCCTGTAAACTGTTACTAGCTCTCAATGTACCTGTTACTATATGCATTAGATTTTCTCTTCACATTGCTTTTGCTATCTACAACAAATCTTCATCTGTGAGGCTTTGGCTGTGGTACTCTTCCCAGCCTGGAGCACTGCCCAATCACAGCCAATTACCTTATCCCAACTCTTACCTTCTCACAATGAATGTTCCCTTGAAGACAATGCAGACTCAAATCCATACACCATCACAACCATTAACAAATAATCCTGTCATCATAAATAGCTGCCCCAATGAGAAGGCAGCGACCCAAAGTATTTTACAGTCCAAAACCAAAGGTTAAATAGAAGATTTTCAAAAGAATCTTTATTTGTATGTGGTGTGCCAGAATACGTATGAGAAGACTAATAATTATCCAGAGAGGAAAATAATTCTTAATTCATTTATCTCTACACAAGATTCTTAAAATCTTTTGTTCTTTCTTATCACATTTTTAATGAGTTGCAACGTGTTGGTTGCCCAATTCCATATGGCCAGTACTGAAAGCATGCATACAAATAACATTGTACAGACTGAGAACATTGGATGTATTTAGGAATGAAAATGTATATAGATATACACAGATGTATGTAACAACAATTAATAAAAACAGAGTTTTTAATTTGAGCAGGATTGGAGGAAAGAAAGAGAAGAAAGAAATGAGGCAGTTATAATCTCAAAGCAGAAATAAAAAAGAGATTTATTATTTTTCTGGAGATCAGAAATTCTAGCTTCCAGATGTAGGCAATATTTCTTCTAGGGACTTAAGTTTCTTTCATTTTCTAGTTTCTAGAGGAAGTTGTGCTAGCATTTTGTCATGGTGTGCTAGATTGTTTTATGGTAACTTCACATAAGCTAGAGTTATCTGAAAGAAGAGAATCTCAATTGAGAAAATCCCTCCATAACATTCAACTTTAGGGCATTTCATTATTTAGTAATTGATTCTGGAGGCCCAGTTATTGGATGGTGCCAGCCCTAGGATTCTGGCCCTATGTTCTATAATAAAGCAGGCTGAGCAAGCCATGAAGGAAGCTAATTAGCAGCACACATCAACTCTTGCCTCTAAGTCACTGTCCTGTTTGAATTCCTGTCCTGACATTCTTTGATGAAGAACAGTGTTGTGCACTTGTAAGTCAAATAAACTCCTTCTTCCCAGCTTGCTTTTTTTTTTTTTTAACAAAGTCATATTAACCCTAACTAAGACATAAGGAAACGAACATATTTAGAGATACTCGATTATACAAGGGCTGATGTTTATTTTGGCTCATTGTTTCAGGGACTCTGGTCCACGCTCTGCTCCTTTGGCTCTATTGTTGTGAGACTCATAGGGATGCAGAACATTATAGTGGAGAGGATGTATACAGGAGATCTTTTACACCATTACACCTTCCAGTGGGCATTAAACCACTGGAAAGAAGATAGGAGAAATATCCAAGCTCCCTACATCAACAGCAAGGACATCTCACCTTCTGCACCTCATCACTGTTCCATATCTCCCCAAAGCATCATGTACTGGAAAACAGGTTTTTGCCAATAGTGTCTTTAAGAAAAATGAAGGAGCCAATTAACTATTGTTTACCTTGCTTGGTTGTTGGTCCAATTTTTACCTCCAAAACTCCTCCTGGAGGAGGAGTGTGCTCTGTCATCACATTGTTCTATCTGCTCTTTTCACCTTTTTGAGTTTCCATGGGATTCAATTGAGTCCATTTACTAATTAAATCCCATCTCAAGATCATTGACCTAACTATATTTGTAGTTAATTTTGTCATGTAAGGCAACATACTCACAGTTTTTAAGAGCTGATATGCAGACTCATGCATTAATCAATTGGTATCTATTAATTGTTTTCCAGTTTTTTATGGTATCCATTGCCCTATACTTCCTGAGATTTGGTATTTTTGGCGGCTTTGGATATCTATTTTTATCTTATTTTAGACTCAGAATAATCCTGTGAGGTAGTATTTGTCTTTCTAACTGCATTGCATATACCAGGATTCAGAATCACAGAGAAATTAAGTAATTTTCTAACACTTAGTAAGAGGTAAAATTAGGAACTGAAATAGCAACACGTCCTGGAGAGTGTCACATAATCTCACTGTTACAACCATCCCTCACCCTTTGCAATTCAATATCTACTTTTTATCTGAGTAGATAATTCAGACTTCAGCTAGCTTTAGGCATGGGATGAATATAATGTCTACATCCTAGTAATGACAATGTTGGTGGCAACAGTTTTTATGGAAATGACAATTTGCCAAGCAAATTGGTTATCTTTATTAGGAGTGGATGTAAAGACTGAATTCCAGTGCTTATTTACTAAGGCTGCTGAGAAATGGAAATAAGACACAGAGTAATTGAATAAAGGGGTATTTGAGAAGATACCTTGCCTGTGAGCAAGGAAAATAAGCCAGCCCTTGACTGCCATTTTTATCTGGTGTTTGCTATCTTTTCTCAGAATGAGGCAACATATTTATTTTGAGGCTCTCTAATTATCAACTAATTAAGAAAATGATGGATACCATTGTCTCTTCCAAGTAATATAACAAGATAGGTGGGTCAATGCCCTAAGCAAATGGATGTGACAAATGCTCAAGGCATCTGCATTAGCAATAGCATCTCAGTTCTGAACACAGTAAACCAGCCAGTCCTTGTAACCATCCTGTGATTTGATTTTCCCTAAATTGGGTCTCTTCTCAGATTTCTAAATCCAGGAAATTCAACATCATCTTACACTTGAGTGAAATAGATGGAAAGTACACAAATTAACATCTGAGTTTATTAGCAGCCATAAAAGGAAATGTCTACAGATTCAAACTCAATCATGATAATTTAATTTCTATTAGCATTCCTAGGGAGTATAGGTTTTGCTCACAGGGAGGGAAAGTCATTTTAGTGTCTGGTTTGATAAAGGGGCTTCTACAGAGTTTAATCTCACAGTTTTCAAACTTCAATAATCTGGTGGAGTTTCTCAGCTATCCTTGCCTGCAACAATATCCCTCCAATTGTTTGGGATTTGACCGTCATTTTTTATTTAAACATTAAAAAAAATTTTTTTCTCTTTACTGTATTCTTTGTTCTTATGTGTAATTCAATTGTGTTTCATAACATTTAAATCTTTCCAACAAACAGTTAAAGAGAATTACTAACTTCCACCCTTTACAGAAATGGATAAAGCTGAAATATCATAGCTATTAATTTGGATCATGAATATCTTCTAATGGCTCATAGGTTGAAACTTCAGCACTACCTGGTGATGCTCTTGGTTTTCTACAGTAGTAGAAAATGAAGATGACAATGTGACTTTATTGGAGAAAGCTAGTCACTGTGCATGCCACTCCTGTCTTTCTTCTCCTCTCTACCTGCTCCCCTCTCCCTCCCACTCGTTCCTACTCTCTTCTGCTTCCTCTACTCCTCTTTTTCTTTCTACTCCTTCTTCTTTTAGATGTGAACTATTCTAATACATGCTACACACTGAGATTTGATGTTCTGTTCCACTACTGCCCAGAAATAATGCAATCAAATACCTTGAATGGAAAACTCGAAATCTAAACTAACCATTTCCTATTTTTATGATATCAAAGATATTTTGTCATGGTAGAAAGTCATTAACACAATCGCTTAGCTTTTGAGGCTTCCAGCTTAAATACAGGCTAGAGTTCTTGCATCATCATCACAATAGGGATCACTAAGATCTATGAAGTTATACACCTAATGGATCTGGAAACTTCAAGCAATGTTCACAATCACTCTTTCAACATTAGATAGGTGATCATTTCAATAATACCTTCCATGTGAACTAAAATCATGCAATTATAAGGCTATATTCCTCCTCAGAAGCTATCAGGCACAGAGGACTTTCCTGTGCTGTAGAAACTTCTACAACATTAGGTTTTGTCCTTGGTTGGGGGCCCACTTCCTCCAACAACTCCCTTCAAAGTTACCAATATCTAACAGAGGGCTTCTCAATCTAATCTCTGTCGTATTTCCCTTTGTTGTCATATTCTTCTGTTTGTGCTTCTCTTCTTGATTATTATGAGTTTACCCAGAAAGCAGAAAACAATCTCTTTTATAGTTAAATGGCAACTTTAATTTTATTGGAGTCTTAATTTTCCTTCTGAATCCAACAGATTCACACATTCTGAGCATAGAACATGGATATTGTTAGTGGGAAAAATGGCATTATTGTGTTTACTGTGAGAAAAGACACTGATTTAGAGATATGATGTGATAAAAATGAAGCATTCTAGTATTATAACATTGGTGTATTCCCATTAGGGGAAATTCTTAAAAAAAAAAAAACATGCTGAAAACATGGGAATTTCAGCTACACAGCAGTGTAAAATGAGCCAAAAGCTAGTACAAGTAAGCACAGAGTTAGTTAGGAGTGATAGTGGTCACATTCTGCTAGTGTGTTCACTGTGTGTTTCTAGTATTTGGATAATTTATCTTTTTCATAAATTATTTCATTGAAAATTCATGTGGTGTGGGCTCTGGCGAGATGGCTCAGCAGTTAAGAGAACCTGCTGTTCTTGCAGAGGTCCCAATCTCAATTCTGAGTACCCATATGGTTAGTTCACATGGTAGCTCAGAAAAATGCCTGTTTCAGGGGATCTGATATCTCTTCCTAACTCTGTGGGCTCCTAGATACACATGCTGAACATACTCTCAGGGCCCACACACATACACATACGTAAATTAATATCAAATAAAAGAAAATCTATAGGACTGATACTTTCTTTCTCATAGACTAAAACTGATAAGTTAAACTAGTGTAGGATAGTAAGGACAAGATAGTAATTGGTTCAAAAACACTGAAGCAAAAGTTAGTTTTCTTCTTGGAAATTTGCAAAGTTAAGACGACCACAAAGAAAAACTTGAGAAGAACACAATGAATCTAACTTTTAGTCAAATATATTCCTAAAAAGGTGAGATGAATAATTATGACACAAATGAGCATTCAAAAGTGCACAAGGAAAATTCCCAACCTACATAAAGAACTATAGGTAACAGAAAATCTAGAAGAATATGTGATATTCCCCAAGGAATAGGACACTGATTCTTTGTCCTTGTCAGAACATCAACCCATAAAACATACATATATGTAATAATATATGGACTGACATTATATGGTTATATTTAGGAATATATATATGTGTGTGTGTGTGTGTGTGTGTGTGTGTGTGTGTGTGTGTGTGTGT
>CAJQZJ010001511.1:393745-411819 GCA_907164525.1 Lophiomys imhausi | reverse complement strand
CTTTCTTTCTTTCTTTCTTTCTTTCTTTCTTTCTTTCTTTCTTTCTTTTTTTCTTTCTCTCTCTGTCTCTGTCTCTCTCTGTCTCTCTGTCTCTCTCTCTCTTTCTTTCTTTTTTTTTCAGATTTACTTTTTTGTGTGTCTTTATTGGTCTCCAGGCCATGTTTGCATTACCTAACTCAGTGCTTGTGGGAAGGCAGATAGAAGAAGAAATGAGTAATGTGAAGCTACAGAATGTATGGGTTTGAGAGAAAATGAATAAAGACAGGTGGTACTGCTCATTCAGCATTAACCAGGTCACATTCTAAACATTATTATGTTAGGTAAATTAATCTTTTATTAAGTATTCATGAATAATTCACTACAATTACTACTTTTAAAAAAACAGTTGAGGATGGTCAAATGATGTACCTAATTTACACTCAGCTTGCCTGTATCACCTCTACAAGCTGAGAAAGCCTGCCAGTCTTTGTGAGAAATTAAGGCCAACCTAAAATGAGTGTTTCTGCTTTCCACATTTTTCTGGTTCTGAATAGGTTCCTAATTGAGTCAATTTATTTAATAATTTCATCCTGTAAAGGAGGTAGATATAAGGTTTAGGCTTTTTTTTCCCAACATTTATTTATTTCTTCAAGTTAAATCTTTCTGTCTCCTCAACTCTATTCCACAGCAGTAAAATGCAAATAATCTTTGCAGAATTTCTTCTTCTTCTTTTTCTTCTTCTTCTTCCTCTTCTTCTTCTTTTTAACATTTATTTATTTGTTCAAGTTATGTCACAACCATAGTCCCTTCCTTCCTCCTCTCCCAGTCCCACTCTCCTACCCTCTTCCCCCTCACCTTCCTATCTGCTTTTTCTTAATTTAATGTGTATCTTCCCTCCCAACAGCTCCCCTTTTTAGTCCAATAAAAGGCTCTTTTCTTATAACAATAAATACAATACAAAACTATAAGAACAATTAAGCTACAGTTATGAAAATTTTAAGGTATAAACTACATTCCCAATGTCCAGTCCATACATGTTTGGCAACTGAAATTAATATTCTATTATCTGTTTATCTCAATGAGTTTACAGTTCTATACCTAATTTAGTTTCCATCCTTACTTGCATTACCACCTTAAAAACATCTTCTTAGACCTAGAACATTCTTTTAATTTTTAAACAACTTAAAATTTAACTGTGGGACTATAGCTATCTAGTCTTCAACCACATCAGAGACCTGAGAAGTATAAATATAACTGAATAAACTGGAAGTGCAGAGCCAGCAGCTTCCAAAGCTAAGAAATGACAAACAGCTGGCTGCCTGGAGAGTTCCAAATTTCTCTCAATACATTGGAGCATATTTCTTCAGCGTTTTGGCCCAGTATCTCTGACAGACTTGTAAAGTCAGTAAATTAATTGTAAAGCTGGAATTATGAAGGACATATATGCCCAGTGAGTGAAGAGCTAGGCTGCTGACTTACCTGCTTCCATGTTTTGTTCTTTTTGGACAGCATTCTGTCCTCAGTTGAAGCAAGGACTTTCTCTTGCTCAGTGACAAGCTTTCCACTAATGCGGTCATCTCCAAATGGAGATTCTTTGATGCTCCTCATCTACTTGGAGTAGAAGGTTTATGCTTTTAAAAATAGGAATAAACTCACTTCCCCCAATGCTGTCACTTCTTCAGGAAAAGTGAAATAGTTATTCAAAGACCTCACAGTTTCTCTGTGAGAGAAGTTCATAGAGAAAGTATCATGAGAGGGGTTTAAACTCAGTACTCCCAACAGTTTGTCAAAAGCTTTAACATTCCTGGTGGTGTTAATTTAAAAATGTGAGCAGGGAACACAAAATTCTGGGTTCTTAGGAAGTAGCAGTTCTTGCAACAAGTTCTCTAGGAACATATTTACAAACCCAAACTGAAGGAAACAGTTTAAACCATATTAAAGCATATTTTTAAAATATGATGCCACAGTTTGTTCTTCATACAGATCCCTTAACAAGTGGAGTGGGGGGTACCTATCGCTGTCATGGACTCTGTTGCCTGTTAGTGGAACACCTTACCCTAGCTTGGCTGCTATTGTGGGCCCCAGTGCAAGAGGAAGCTTATAGCCCTTGAGTGAGTGATTAACCAAAGGGTGTAGTCGATAAGGGGGGTCCCCGGGTCCCCTCATCCAAGGAGAAGAAGAGGAGGATGAGGGGGAAGAGGGAGGAAGGGTGAGACCAGGAGGTGGGGGCTGCAATCAAAAAGTAACTTGAATAAATTATATAAAAACTGAAAAGAAAATGACTATGATGCCACATCAGCCCCATCTGTAACTCATTCACATATCATGTACTTTTGAGTCTAAAATCATGAAGAAGCTATCAAACAAATATGCTTTTATGAATTTGTAGATTCAATTGTTAGGATTAACAGTACACTTCTTTGTTCCTCCCTTGTTCTTTTGGCCACCTATAAGAAGATGGGAAGGATAGACAATACTGGTTGTAAGTTAAAGGATATATAAAGAAAATGAAACAAAGAAAAAATAAGGAAGAAAGGAAAGTAAAGAAAGAAAGAAGGAAAGAGAAAGACAGGTAAAACAGCACCTCAGTCATCTGATTGGTCATGCAATTTATTTGTCATCTTTTGGGGGGGTCTTAACTCCTACAATTTGCAACAGGAGGGGTCACTATGAAGCTAATTGAAAACATCTCAGAATCCCTATCCCTTTGAACTCTTGCAGAGCTTACATGATTTAGAAATGCTGGTCTCAACAGGAGAGTGCTTTCTTATTTCTTTTTAAATATAAACTTTAGCAGAATTTAATATTTTGAACTTTTATAAAAACACCTTTATCAAGGGAGGCATGGTCTGTTAGTTCAAGAAACAACATTCAAACTATGATTGATAGAGAATAAAAGCTTTCTTTGAGAGGTAGAAAATTTTGTTCTCTTCTTTATTTAATAACACTGAATGTGGAAGTCCAGAAAGGCTCTTGGCTGAACTGTTTCCCTTCCATTTATTGGGGATAAGAGGATGCTAAACTACCAAGCTCTTATCTTTTAACCATCTAAACTGAAGGAGGAAGTAGTAAGGTACAACAGGAAAAAGGAATAGACATTTAGGGACATTGCTTTATTTTCCTGGTGAAATTTCTTCACAATAAAATTTGTGTCCTGACCCAGATCCAGAATTCCTCTGAATTAGGATTTATTTCAAAGTATTAAACTTTGTGAAAAGAAGATGAAAATATGCTACTTTCCACATAAAGTTATAAGCTAACATGGAGTCCCTGACATGTTTAACTTTTTTTAGATTATTTAACAAGATACTTTTTTTTTCTAGATTATGTCTTCCCAGAGGCTTATGGAGTTTGATTGAGTACTTCTATATTGGCAGAGCAAAATCAATTTGGATTGAACAAATAAAAATTAATATATCATCATTGAGATATGTAGAAAGGTTTCTTAGCTTTGGAGAAATCAACTATGAAGTAGACACAGGCATTTTAACTCCTGAGCAAAAATGATTAATGTGAAAGCCATGATGGCCAAGGTCAAGAGTAAGAAAAGCCTTAAAGAAACTACCCACCTGCCACTCCCAAACAGAAGAAGAAAGGTCAGTTCCTCAAATACAGATTAAGGTTCTAATCCCAGCAGCCTATGATTCTTTTCTTATATGACAAAAGATACATAGTTACGGAATTGTAATAGAATGAGTTCATCCTGTAAAAGTAGTCATGTGCAGCCATGTAAGATGTACAGATATATTGCATGGCACTGTGATTATATAATAGCATAGTTTGTGGTTGAAAATAAATAAAAGTGTAAACTTTTTTCCTACTACACAAAGATTATTACAAGAAGTGATGCATTATCTTAATTTCTCTCAAATTGTCCATATTCAGGAACTTTGAACAAATCTTAGGAAATCAAAATATCTCTGCATAGCTATGGAGAACTACTGCCTTCTATCTTGCTGACTGAGGACAGGATGGGAGTGGTTATAAGATCAGGACAATGTAGCCAAGAAGGGCTTTAATTAAAAGCAGGTTGTGGACTCAGAAATATAGCACTAGGAAAGGAAGCGGAAATGGGAATCCCATTCACTGTATGTATACCTTGCAGTTCTGTTTGTAGTGAAGTACCAAGGCCACTAAGTGAAGAACAGAGGGTAGACAGAAACATGAAGTTCCCTATGTTGAATATGCAATGAGCCTCCCAGATACTTTCCTTGCAGTCCCTAAAAGATGTAAGCCCCAACCAATTGTGTGCCATCTTTGTTTCCATATTTAGTTAAGAGGTAAAGTTCGCAGATGACTCTCAATATTACTTTGAACTCATGTGCACTACTTATTCAATCTCCCCATGTACATCAATCTCTTATCCTTTTTCATCAAGAAGCTCTTAGTCTTTGTACAAAGGCAAGTGCTTTTAGCTCTTCATGGCACATCATTCCCTGAGAGCTGCTGTATTGCTCTTTCAAGTGTCATCTTCCAAGAAAACTCCTGTAGTGTCTATTGCTGTGAAGAGACACCATGACCATGGCAACTCTTATGAAGAAAATCATTTAATGGAGGCCAACTTATACTTTCAGGTTCAGTCCAACTTTGTCATGGCAGCATGAAGGCAGACACAGTGCTGGAGAAGGAGCTAAGAGTTTAACATCCAGATCCACAGGCATCAGGATGTGAACTGGCTTGAGCTTCTGAGATCTCAAATTTCACTGCTTAATGATACACATCCTCCAACAAAGCTGCACTTACTCCAACAAAACCACAACTCCTAATAGTGCCAATATCTTTTTTTTTAACATTTATTTATGACTTCAAATTCTGTCTCCATTAAAGCCCCATCCCTCCACCCCCTCCCTTCCCCACGCTCCCACCCTCTACACCCTCTCCCACCTATCCCATCCCTCCAGGGTGGGGGGACTCCTTGTATCATCCCACCTCAGTTCATTAGTCACATGAGATCGAAGAGCTTCCTGTTGTAAAGAGGATATGGCAGTTCCACTAGGATGGAGTGTCCCATTAACAGGTAACCAAGTCCATTATCCTGTACTTTTGGGTCTACTGATTGTAAGATACCCATTCAGTGCCATATGGCTAAAATACAGTTATAAGTGAATAATGTCATGTGTATCTTTCTGAGTCTGTGTTAGCTCACTCATGATGATCTTGTCTATTTTCTTCCATTTGGTGGCAAATCGAATGGTTTCCTTTTTCTGATACCTAAGCAGTAGTCCATTGTGTAAATGTACCAGTTTTTTAAAATCCATTCTTTGGTTGAATAACATCTGGATTGTTTCCAGTTTATAGCTATTACAAATAAAGCTGCTATGAACATAGTTGAGGGGATGTCCTTGTAGCTTGGCGAGGAATCTTTTGGATATATGCACAGGAGTGGTATGGCTGGGTCTTGAGGTAGAGCTATTCCAAGTTTTCTAAGATATTGCCAGAATGATTTCCACAGTAGCTGTACAAGTTTGCATTCCAGAAATGCAGGAGTGCTACCCTTTCTCCACACCCTCACCAGAATGTGATGTCTTTTGAGTTTTTGATCTTAGCCGTTCTGACAGGAGTGAGATGAATTCTCAGAGTCATCTTGAGTTGTATTTCTCTGATGATCAAGGATGTTGAGCATTTCTTCAAGTATCTCTTGGCCATTAGAGATTCCCGTTTTGTGAATTTTTGGCTTAGCTATGTACCCCATTCTTTGATTGAGCTCTTTTGCTTCTTGATGATTAATTTCTTGAGTTCTTAGTGTCACTTACTATGGACCCAGTATTCAAACACATGAGTCCATGGGGGCCATTCCTATTCAAGGCACCACACACTGTGCTCCCTTGATCTATTCTACTTTGCCTTTCTTTAAGTACCATTATAACCAGAGTACCATGAAGCTAATCTGCAACCACCATGTCTTTTCATAACCTGACATATACCAAGTATCCATAAAATATGACATACTAATTGATAGCAGGAAAGTCTTTCTATCTGAACCTTGGCATGTGTGACTCTGAAATTTCTTGGATTTCTGTGAACACTGGCAAAGGTTTAACTGGAAGTTGGCCATACATACCGTTATACTAAAAAAATGAACTGTGATTTGAAATCACAACAACAAATCATCAGATGAAAGTTATAGGTAACCCTTATCAAGATAATATAATACGAAAGAGAAAGAACATTTAGTTACAACAGAAAAATGTCAAAAATACTGTCGAGGACTTGGTTTCATCAGCACAGAATATTACGAGCACACACACACACACACGCGTGCACACACACACACACACACACACACACACACACATACACACAGGGATGCACAAACACACATACAAACACCCATCCTGCCACATCTTTCTCAATGTCTTCTTCCTTCACCACTAGTTATTATTCTTGTCAAAACAGAGGAACAGACACATCTGTTTCCAATTCACACCTTCACATCCAGAATGGGAGGACAGGCAGGAGCAGAGGAGGGATCTGCACTGTATATCCAGATGTGGGTTTTGACACTAGTGGTAGAAGTTTGTGCAGATCTCTCAGCAAGCTATAAGGTGCTTTTGAACCTGTTCCTGAAGCTCTTTACCAAGCTTCACAAAAAGAGAAGGAGGCTGTGGTGATTTAAAACAAATGCTGCTACAAATAACATTGGGACAGAGGAAGGAGGTGTGATACCAGGATTTTTTTTTTTTTTGAGTACTTTTCTTGTCATGAAAAATGTCACATATCATGTAACAGACCAAACCCCCACCCTGTGAAACAAAGCTATGCTTTAAAGGAAATAGAACAGTCTAGAGAGATGTCTCAGACATTAAAGGCTATGCTCATAACCAAAAATATAAGGAAATGGAGCCACTTGTACTTCTCCTATGAAGTGGTTAGTCAGCATTTAAGATACTAGCCAAGTCCACTACTGAGATGTGGACAACTGTTGCCAACTGTATAAGAGATATGGTGCTACTATTACAGAATAATACATAATAGGTGTTTTACACAATAAATGTCTATTCCTCTCACATATGGAGCTTGACAATTCAAGGTTAAAATACTATCAGATCCTCTACCTGAAGTGAAGATCACTCCCTATGTGCAGATGATTGTCTTTTGTTTTTTTTTTTGTTTGTTTGTCTTTTTCTTTTCTACTTGGCAGATAGTAAGCTATCTCCTATCTCTTTCTACAAAGGCAAAAATCTAACCTTATGAGCAATATATTCTTTACCTATTTACTTCCTAAAGGCTACACCTACAAATAGCATCACAATACAAACTGAGTTCACTATATAAATGGTGGTGTGGTGGGTGGCAAACAAGTACTTCACAGCAACAACTAATCATACAAAATTTGTGGGAAAAGAGAAGTTTTTTAAAACTGAAATGTCAACACTTTCAGATTTCTATAATTGCTTCTCAATGATCCCGAATGGTACAATAATTACATTTTATACTTATTGAATTATAAAAATCATCACTACATGATCCTCAGTAAGAGGGTGAGGGCTATCCTTTTGTCAGCCTTTGTTATGTGACATCACTGGCTGGCCCTAAGGGCATGTACTCAGCTCAGACACTTTTCCAGATGGGGTAACTTCCAGAAGAAACCCCCTTTCCTTTCATGCTGTCTTAGTTTTTTAATACAGTAAAGAATAACTTTATCCAGGGAAGAATTAAAGGTTACTTTGCTTCCCAGATTTCAAAGTCCCTTTTGGCAAAGGGACACATCATGGTAGCATTGCTTAGCAAACCAGATCACCTCAAAGCCAGGATAGGGAGAAGAGGAAGCAGCTTAGGATATCATGTTCCCCTCCATGACACAGTTACAACCCCTGGAAGATTTCCCACTAGACCCCACTCTCAGGGGTTCTACAAGTTCTCAATAGCTTCAATCTGTGGAGTAAACCTTTAACAATAGACCATTGTAAGACTTTGCAAACTCTAACAACCTCACTTCTGAAGATTCTTTGATTGTTTTTCTCCTCAAAATTCTTTCTCATCTTGAGAGACAGCTTGGACCCTGCCCGTGGCTTCGAGCAGGACAGACTAGGGAGTCACTGCACTGTTATCAAGTTTGTAATCTGGGAAGGCCTTGAAAACAATGTATCCATATCCTTATCTTTATTTTACAAATGGTGAACCTTTCCATCCATTGGATCTCTACAGACTACTCCAATCAGCAGCAGATTAAAATAACTTGGAAATATTCTGTTAGTTCTGAACATGCATAACTTTTCTTGTTAGTCCCTGAACAATACATAGCACAGCTATTTACATAGTCCTTTCATTATATCAAGTGTTATAAGTAATTTGGAGGTAATTTGGGATGTAGATAGATTACATGTACTACACCATTTTATTTGTGAGACTTGAATATCTTCCAATTTTGGCACTTGTGACAGTTTCCTGGAACTAATACTCTTAAGATACTCAGGAATATAGAACCCAGACAGAAATAACCATGTCCAGCTCCAACATGAACTATTTTATTTCCTCAAATATTACCATGGGTGCCATGGGTGTGCCAGAGCCTGACTGATTGATGATGAATGTCCATGCCCGCTCATACTTCTGTCCTTTGCAGCAGAACTTTTTCTTGTCCTCTCATGAAGATCTTGTGCAAGGTGCCTTACGGCATGCATACTGTTCTGCATAGGTCCTGGGCCCAATTTGTCATGTTGGCTTGAGATGTAATACCTACAATTCTGACAGGATGTTTTTAGATATGCATGAATGATGTTAAAAAGCAAGTGTTGTTCCTTTACTGTTGCTTGCTGTCTTACGCATCTTATGACCTTCATTTCTTCCAATTATAATGCTCAGCTTAGTTCTTTTGCATTTAGGAGTTGAACATTTGCTCTAATTTATAAGGCTATAAAGTGAAATGAAATGTGCTCACTATGAAAAACACAAGAACTTGAAAAAGGATAATGTAAGAATGTGTCTCTTGTGCAAAGAAAAAGTGCTATTCAAATAGGATAATTTCATTTATATTTTAGAGGCAAAGTAATTCTGATACCTAGATAAATTATTGAATCAAGAGGGCAGTAGTATTCACAGAAGTCTTCATGAATGTGGATTCTATACGAACATTACTATGTGGCCACAGTTGCCATTAAATATTTCATTTCTGAATTTAGGTCTCTAAGACTTGAGGTCTTCTTGAGAAAGCTGAGTATCAATGTGAGCAGTAATAATGGCCTTTGTAGTATAACATTGTAGACAGGAAGTACCCACACCTTTACCTCATGCATGCAGAGACTCGCATGCTTTAAGCATTCAGACTGTATTAACAATGATCATTAATAACTGCAGGTTAGACTCATAATCCCCTTCAAAGCAAAAACTTACAGTCATTTCTGAAAATTTACGAGGTGTGATGTTGAGAATAGGTTCCATTACTTTACTTTGAATATAGAAGATGTATATGATCTTCAAACTTTTAATCCCTGTTTTGTGTGTTGTTCCCATCTGAAACACAAACTTGCTGAGGACACACAATTCAAGACTCATGTTCTGACACAAGCCTTTCTCATACTGCTCAGTGACTCCATGCCCACACTGAGGGTGTGAATCATGGAACTGTATTTAAACCAAGTATATATTCCTTTTGAACTGAGCATGAATGGAAATAGGGAGACATTTTTTTTAAATCCCTATTAATCCTAAAAGCCTCAATTAAAACTGTGTTATAAAAGGAAAAGGAAAGTGGATGATTAATTCAGCATACTATCCTTTACTCTATTCTCCCTTGTGATATTTCTTTTAAAATATTTCTGCGCAGGACACGTGTTTAATATTTGTTCTGTGAAAGGACATTTGAAAACCTGGAGCTGTGCATGCACCACTCAGATCTTCTCATCATATCTGCCCTGTCAGTTGTGAGAAGATAATAGTCAAGCAATATCAGTTTTCATGTCTCCTATATTATATTTTAGTTTTTTTTATCTCATGTGTACCATATTGCTCCTTCATATCATATGCCCATATACACCCACTTGCACACACATAAACACACATATGTACACACAGTCAGATGGTTTTTCTTAACATAGCAGAGCTCTCAGGGGGTAGGAACAATGCAACCCTACACACAGAAACCATCATAAGGTCTGATTTTTTAAAAACAAGTCTAAATTGTTACTGCTAACTCTGCTTTGAACCTACAGTATTAGCTTCAGTATGAATCATGGGGCTGAGATACTAAACATAATATTGATTTTTTTCCCTCCAGGTTGTGTCACAGTTCCAGGCTTTGATTTCAAAATAAGATAGATGTTAGGTTTTATTATCTAGCAGAAGGAGTGAAAGAATCCATTTTCATTTCTGACACATGGTTACTATTTCCCTCCATGTCCAGGTAAGCATCATGATGAGAATGGATACCAAAATTTATTTATTAAAAGGTGTTAACTTGATTGGGGATCCACTAGTTTTTCTTTTAATAGATACATATTTTAGATGATAAATTTTCAGTGACCATGAGAACTTGTGTTTACTG
Source organism: Lophiomys imhausi (assembly GCA_907164525.1). Classification (NCBI taxonomy): domain Eukaryota; kingdom Metazoa; phylum Chordata; class Mammalia; order Rodentia; family Muridae; genus Lophiomys; species Lophiomys imhausi. Next base: position 401,357 of record CAJQZJ010001511.1, on the reverse strand, counting down.
TATCAATAATTACATAAAACCATTTCTATAAGGCATATTTTAAAACTTTACTTTGAAGCAATTCTTGCCTTTTTGAAGTGTTGCAGGATTCAAGAAGAAATCTCATATCCGTCACATCAGCCCTTTCCTGATGTGATAAGAGCATGTAAAGTACTATGTGTTTCTTAGAATTAGTGAATTCACCCCCCTCAGTTCAGCAGACATATAAGGGCTAAGAGCTTCCTCTTGCACTTGGGGCCTACATGGCAACTCCACTAGGGAAAACTGTCCCACTAAGAGGTAACAATGTCTATGTTCCTGTTCCTTTCAGTCTGTTGATTATAGGATAGTTATCCTGTACTGTATGGCTAAAATCCAGTTATAAGTGAATAGGTGCCATGTGCATCTTTCTGGGTCTGGGTTAGCTCAAAACTTAAATCCAAGTGGATCTTAATGACTTTTTAAAGTCAAAACAGATACTGGCCATTTCTCAGCACCTTTTCTCACCACCACGCTGCCCACGCCATCATTCTTTCTGAACTATTGCCTTTGTCGTGCAGCTTATATTGCTTAGTTTTTAGTAGAAGTCAAGAGATACTTAAACATTTAAATTAGATAAACTGTGCTTAAAGACTTTCAATGAGCCCCTCCCCCCATATAACCCATTGAAGTCCAAAGTGTGAGACATAATCTCAGATTCTCCATGAATTAGTGTCTTGTGGCTTTTCCAACCTCTGTTTCTTTGATTCCCCCACCATATTCCTCTTATATCACTCACAATAAAATATTATTATTTAAATAAACACAATTTTCCTTAGGTTCTGTGAATTTTTGTTTCACACTAACCAGGAGCCTTTGATCACAACCTCTCACCATAAAGTTGATATTTACAACATGGAGAGAACTCCAGTGGTTGGGCTTGTGTGGCACTATTTCTCCAGGATTACAAGGTGAGTGTGCATGACCGGTGGATAGCCACACAGATATTGGTAAACCAGTCTATGGAACCAGAAAATCAAGACAGAACTGAATGTCTTCTCATAGAAAGGCAAGTATGTCATAATTAAGTTGGTCGCAAGTTATAGAATATGTTTTTGTTAATATGTATTTTATATCTGTGCCTGCATAATCAGAGTCAATAAAATTTAAAAACCAAAAAAAAAAAAAAAGAATTAGTGAATTAACTTCTGAGGAGTAACACCCAATATGTGGACTTCATTCAGAGCTCTATAGTATTTCAATTGATACTCTCTTGTTCTAAAATACGTTTTTTGCTACCATACTTATTCACATCAGTAATACAGTTTTTAGAAATTCACTTTTGAGTAATGACCTGAGAATTTAAGTGTGGGATGAGGTGATATCTCAGTCAGTAAAATATTAACATAAGCCCCAAAACCTTAGTTTAATCCACAGAATCCACTTGAAATATGGCAGGCATGGATCTTTTATTCCCAGTGCTGGGTAGTGGAGAAAAATAGATTCCTGGGGCTCATCTGCTAGCCAGTACAGCCTACTTGGTGAAGTCCAGGCCAATGAGAGACCTGATCTCAAAAAAAAAATGTGGGCAATACATGACAAATGACATCTGAGGTTGTACTCTGGCATGTACACACATACATGTATACCTCTACACTACACACATGCATATTCTTCACTCCACACATGAGAATAAATGCACACATAGTATATAAATGTGTGAGAAACCTAACCATGGAAAGCCATATGATTACCTAACTTCTTGAGGAGTGTCAATAAAATGACACAACTATATAAAACAATCAATACTCCAGTGGAATGGCTTCCATATTTATGATCAAGGCCCATATGGTTTTCAGTCACTGGAGGGAATAGTGTAGGGAAATTGCTAAAGCATATACATTTGTGAATGATTTATTTATTCATAAAGCCTATGTGATGAACTATCATAAGATGCAAGTACTCTACTACAGAACTACCTCCCCAGCAGCCAGAGTTAATCGTTTGCATTTAGAAATGTCTTATGGACAGAGACAGAATGAGGTAGATTAAATGTTTTCAGAAAACCTCTATTCTTTCTAGTTGCCACTCTTCACTTTCTTCATCTTCTACATGGGGTGGATCTTAAGAGTCTCCTCAAAACTCACATATTAATCACTTGGTGCTATTGAGAGATGGTAAAAACTTTCAAAGGTGAAGCTTGGTGATCATAAATAGGTCATTAAGGTTGTTCTCTTGAACCCTATGCTGATTTTCTCTTTCTCTGTTTCCTTTCCATCATGGATGGAAGGCTCTGCTTGTTACATAAAACACCATGGTGCACAGCCACACAGAAAACCTAAAAACAAGCTTAAATTGTCAGGAACCCAAAACCCAGAAACTGTAAGTTAAGTCTTCCTGTCAAATATCTTTTCTAAGTGATGCAAAACTGGGTACAAACAACAGTAATTTTTATTTCTTGCCTAATTTAATGGAAGCCAAGCTCTTCATTATAAGTAAGATGACTGTTATAATGTTAAACATCATAAGAAATAATTTGAAAATTATTTATTTAGCTTTTAAAACCATTGTGTTAATAAGGGTTGCTTAATATTCACTCAGAGGGGTGGTAGAATGTTCAGACTCTAAAAAACATGAATTGTATTCTGTCATAATTCTGTATAAATTTCTTTTTGATTATTTGCTTTTTGCATTAGTGAACATATTGATTGTTGCCATTGATTTTGAAAAGCTGATTTGTTTGTTTTTTTTTTTAAATTTCAATCTCTTTCTCTATCTCTTTCTTTCCTCTCTTCATGTTTGACATCCAATCCAAAGCCTCAGAGATGCTGTACAAGCATTCTAACACTGAGTCACACCTGCAGCACACAGAGAGATACTTTAAATGATCATAGAAGGAAATATAAGTAGTATTCCACAAAGGACAAAATCTGAAGTATATCATGTAGGAGGATGCCATGATTCTAGGAAGATGGAATCATTTATTACTAAATAAAGAAGGTACATGGGAATGAGAAATTATATTATTTTAGAAGGGATGCAGCATATGACTCTTTAAGAAAGGAGTAGTGAGAAGGTTATCTGTGAGAACTATGGCTATCATGTCTGTTTAAGCTGAGGATGGAAGAAAGCAGGACAATACTTGAACAAAAGCACCATTACATATCTGAGAAGATAAGATAAAAGCCAGAAAAAGAGAAGGAACTTGATTGTACTTTGAAGAAGAGAAAATTAATTAATGAAGGGATTTGGTGAGACTCCTGACATACAGTACTTCCTAAAAATAAGATATTGAAAGAGGAAGAAGAAAAATAATTTGAGATATTAATATACATTATTGTAACAAGGGGAAAGAAAATATATTCCATATTCATAGATTAATATTGATATTTCTCTATGAAATTTACTGTAAGGTGACCATGAGAAGCCACAAAGAGAGATGTGAATTATAATATATATGTATGTGTGTGTTTACATATATATATGAGACTTCCTCTTTATATATATGTGTGTGTGTATATGTGTACGTATGTATGTACTTGCATATGTATGTCTATTTGTATGATATTTACTGCTAATAGAAAGGAAACTAAGCCAAGGATTTATATCAGAACATCAACTCAAAGAAAAATTTAAAATGGATTTGGTAAAATTAAATATATATATATATATGTATATATATGATAGGCATAAAGAAAGATGACAGAGCAGGATAAATATAAACTAGGTTGATCAGTACATGTCAGTATATAAGGTGGGGGGGATTTTAGGATGGATCCCTGTTCCTTATGACATTCTATGCAGCAGACAATTTAGAGAAGATAATGAATGGAAAGATTAAAAGTCAAGAATTAAGAATTAATTGGTTGTAATTACAAGAATACTTTGACTGAATGGAAATAAACATGCACTGCTGAATGATGAAACCTGCAAAACTCAGTCCTTCTTGTACTATGTTTTATTGTATTCTGTTTAGTGTGTGTGTGTGTGTGTGTGTGTGAGAGAGAGAGAGAGAGAGAGAGAGAGAGAATGAAGACATGCTGTTCATAGTCTAAAGAAGACCTTCATGTGAAAAAAGAAAAGAAATTTGGAGAATAGAGGGAATCATAAATGAAAGTAATTTCTGAAAATATCTAAAAAGTTTATATATCTATTCCCTAAGTGAAGGGAATGGCATTGGAGAGAAACACTATCATCATCATCCTCACATACCTTAACCAAATGGTGTTAAGGAGGGAGTTTCATCAGTGATTTAGGACCAATGAATTATTCCATCTCTATGACTTGGGAGGCATGTTTACAGGCTTAGTATGTCACAGGGAACTTTGTCATATGTTGAATGGGCAAGAATATGTGCTGAGGAGAATGTGAAAGAAAAGGGAGGAGGCACTGAATATCCAAAAAATTCCGAAGACCACATAAATTAAGAAGTCATCTTACAGTTTTGTGTTAGCATGCCAATTTTATTTGTATATCTACTGCTGCATATGGATCTATATCAATGCTACTTTCACCTTGATCTATATTTCTATCAACATCGATCTATCATTTATCTATGTCTAACACTGATCTGTCATCTCTCATTTGTCTATAATCTATCTATCATATCTATTTATCATCTGTCTATCATCTATCTATCATCATAATATATCTATCATCTGTCTTTTATCTATCTAATATCTACCTACCTACCACCTACCTACCTATCTATCCAGTCTATATATCTGAAAAGTTTTACCATTAAAGAAATACTAGGAAGGAATGGAGATTGAATCAAAATTGAAAAGGTTCTATGTGTGAATAGTGAGTAGGATAGGACAAATTTCAGTGCATTGTGTTATGAATGCATTCAGTGCATTGTGTTTAAATAGAAGATGGATAGTGAGATTTAGATGAAAAAGAAAAGACCATAAATCCAGGAGAATTTATAGAGATTGAAATAAAAGGAGTGGTCCATAAGGCTTGAATTTAATGATGGGATTGACTATGTCATTGCAAGTTAGCTGGCGTTGCTTATTTTAATTTTGTACATTCTCTCTCCATTTACCTTGCTAAGTTGTCAATCATTTAACTACAGTATAGAATCAGTAGTGAAACTGTTCACAAGAAAATATGCTTTACTTTCACACAAGAAAAAAAACCAGATTAATAATAAAGTCATCTATTATCCTACTCCTGAAATAAGGTGTAGGAATGAGGTCACCTAAAAGAATCTGCTGAAAATGAACATGCTACTGTTCATTGTCTCCTTGGATGAAAATCCAATTTCATCTTCTATCAAAGATCAAACTGCTGCTATTTATGGTAAACACAGAAACTACCTTACAGAAAATTACTCTTTTAACAGGTGCATTCTTACATTCAACAATGATTAGAAAATTGGCATCATGAGTGGTATTCTGCCCCTATTACCAATTTAAACAGAATTCTTAGATATATTTGTACATAAAAGTATCATTAGATGGTATGCTTACACTATGTTTAATCACAGGGTATTTATGAAAACATCTTTGCAGAGATGAACGTTAGCCACTTAATGTATTTTATCTTGTTTATTTTTATTTCTATAAAGGGTATCACCCAGAAAACTCATTTGAATCATTTTACATAGAGAAGGAGAAAGAATCACAAGTCTTTATGAAAATTTAATTTTATTGCCAATATGACATAGATATCAAGTCTTTATTCATACAAGAAATACTTATCTAGTATCTCCCAGGTATGGAATTATTTGTGAGGGCATGAATTTCACATCTGTTTGTTGAGTTAAAAATAGCCCTGATGCAATTGGTCCTTCAATAGCATGTAGAACAGATGTTTATTTATTTTATATAAGATACATTTTTCCTAGATAATATGCATGCAAGTGTAGGTGTCATCTAGTTAGTTTAATATTATTTTCCCATATGACCAGATGTTAGACATGTAGAGCTGGGTGTAAGATATATATCCAAGCAGCACTCGTTGGTTTGACATTGAATGGGATGAACCTTGCTCTTCCTTGTGAGACAATTAGTTATATATCCTAATGTACTTATATAAATGCAAAGCACACCCAGATCTAGGCACAACATGCTACATAGCACAGTGTATTGCGCATGGCTTCTTAGATATCAGAGGGTCTCAGCCTAAGAGGAAGAAAGCCTGTTGTAATAAGAAAGTTATTTTTTCTAGATTCTGAATGAGAATCAGTGCTGTCTGAAATTATGAGTAAAGGAAACAGATGATGTGGCTTCTGAGACTCAGCCTGGGGAAACCTTTTAGTTCCTGTTCTTACGCAGTGCAACTAGAGGCCTGTCATGTGTCCTAAGTAAGATTAGTCTTCTTGAGGATGGGATCTGATGATAGTTAGCACAACACCTGACATATGAGCATGAATATTTTGGATATCTCTCACCAATCAAAGTTCTTACACAGAACAAGCTAAGAGTGTCAACCCTCACCATCTTGAATAACAGTGTATATTTATGGAAGCCCTTGTACCTTGAGATAGTTTATCGGGCAACACTGCCCGATAATAATAGAAGCTCTGTCGAACAAACACATATAGCTGTTATTCTTGAAATGAAGAGCATGTTGTACTAAGCAGTAACTATTTTCTATTTCCTGGTCATCTGGCTTTGTTTTTTGTTGAAGAATATTTGATCACATTGTGCACCCTTGGTTTGCGAATGGAAAATTAATTACTACATAATTTTCCTGTAATTATGGGATGGCTCTGTCTTTAATCCTAGAGGTTTCTGTTTACTGTAAACAAATGTTTATGGCATGGTTCTACCATAGCACACCTATCATCCATGAGCTTTCTATAAACAGGATTAAATAAAGTTAACTTTAGGTCAAGAGGAAGAAACCATATGACCGGGATTAAACAGAAAGGAGGGACATTGAGCTGGAGGGGCATTTAAGTCAGCATGGAGAAGGAGTTTTGCTCTTAGTTCCTTCTAGTTCCTTCAGGAGTTTTCTCCTTGAGTTCGTTTTCCTTCAGACAGTTTTTCCTTCAGATTTCTTCTTCCTGTGCATTTTCTCCTTTGTTTGTTTTCCTTCTAGAGAAGCTTCTTCATCTAGGTTCTTCTGTTTGGTGGAATAGGAAGAGCAGCTGAGTGCTTTCTCTGACTCTCTGAGCTAACATGTTTTCATCCTAGCATCTGGCTCCCCGGTCTTCATTGGTTAAATAGTACGATTAGAATATTTTAGTTTTTTTTTTTTTGAGTTGAAATCAATATTTATTTTAGTACGTCATTGCAACTTTTGAAGCTATTTATCATATGGGAACAAATGAGGACTACATCCTGTTTCCCTCTGCATTCTCCATGCTTGTGTCTAAATCATCAGAGAAGAATAATACATCTTTTTTTAATAATTTATTTTTTATTTCTTCAAGTTACATCTCAATCACAATCCCCTCCCTACTCCCCCCTCCAGTCCCGCCCTTCCACACTCCTCCCCCTCAACCCCCCATCCTATTCCCTTCTTTTTTTTTTTTGTTTAAGGTATTTCTTTTTTTTTTAAATACTTTATTTTTTTTTCTTCAAGTTACATTTCAGTCACAAACCCTTCCCTATTCCCCCTTCCGATCCCGCTCTTCCACCCTCTTCCCCCCAGAAGTTTCCCCTTTCAGTCCAACAGATGGTTCCTTCTCTTATAACAGTAA
>CAJQZJ010001511.1:318743-356515 GCA_907164525.1 Lophiomys imhausi | reverse complement strand
TTAAGAATTCCAAATAGGCTTGATGAAACAACAACCAGAGGTTTCCCACAGTTGTATGATAAAGCCAACAGGCATAGTATATTCACAAAAAATAATTGTATTTTCTTCATGTGTCCTTTTGAAGGAAACCCTCAAACATGGTTGTAACCTACACTTTATTTAATAGGCTAAAATGTATCTACCTCTCTTTCAACTTAATGTTCTATATCTTAACAAAAAAGTTCTGTTAACTTAGTTTTCAATGTGCTAAATGGCATGAGAAATTAATTTTTCAAATAACTAACACAAATATTATTAAAGCAGGTATTATCTAACCAAGCCCTCTATGCCAGAGTGGGTACTATGCACATTTATGATGATTGCTTAAAATCTACCATAGCCTCACTAGGAATACTGCTGTGATAAATAAATGAATTTAGCTCAGAAAAGATTAGAAACAATTATGCAACTATTCAACACAGGTTTAGTAGAAAATAGTAATTATTTTATTGATGTCATTCCACTGTGTTTTGCACTGCAATGTCATTAAAAGTGGTATTGAACATAATTTAACTTGTTTTTTTTGATAATGCAAATCATCATTTCATGGAGGAATTATTAGGTTGTTTACAATACACTCATGCATGAAGAGGAAAAGGGATGTGGATCCATAACTGCGCTTACCCCAAATTGCCACAGCTTGTTTCATTTGGGATTATAACAGTTGATTTTCTTGGCTCTCTTCTTTGCTTTTCTATCAGATCATTAGCTGTCATTTTGTTCTGGTCTAAAGGCATTGCCCACTAGCAATAAAAGTCTATCCTGAGTAAAATTCTACTTCTAATCTTTGTATAGTAGGAAAGTAGATAAGCAAAAATACTCCCTTACAGATATGAATCAAGGGTAATGGATTCTGAGGGCAAGAAAGAAGACAAATTCCATGTTTGCTACAAATGCATCGTAGTTAGCATTGCTTCCTAAATATTAAGTTCTACTGTTTCCTAAGTATACATTTTGTCAAATTGTGACCATTGTATAAAAGCAATTTTATAGGCCAGCTCAAGTGTTAACTTTACATTCTATTTGCACTTACTTCGTTATCTTTCCCTCCATCTCTCTGACTCTGTCTCACTCTCTGTCTCTCCTCTCTGTCTGTCTGCCTGAACCCGTCCCTAACTACTCCCTTCTCATCTTATGTTTCCCATTTGTATTTTTCCTTATGCCTCTAAGTAAATTTCCTAGATTGCTTTGTCCAAAAATGTCAATGTATGAGGTTTATTGTTTTGCTCATTTTTTGTTAATATACCATATAAATTAAACTCAAAACTCATGTTCTGTTAAGCAGTTTATGTCCATATTTATATCATTGTGCTTTGGCACAAAATATCTTCTACACCAAAGAAACTAATTGAATCTCCAACAAAATGAGAGAGGCTAGTATCTGATGGGTCAGTACATAGCTAGAAATTTCCATATGTCATCTCATTTGATTCATGTAATAAGACAACAAATCAGATACTGTAAATTACTTTCAAGGTAAGGGGATAGGTCAGAAATTAATTAGTTTGTCAGATATTTTATAGCTACACTCCAAGGCTGTGATTGTTCTTCTGGGTTGAAGTGGAAAGGCATCCATAATTAGTATGCACACAAACATACTTAAATAAATTGATAGGTCATATATACTTAAATGTATATTTTTGGCATATATTAAATATTTAGATGCATGTGATTCTATAAATATGCACACATGTGGGTATGTGTAAATACAGGCATACCTAACAGGTACAAAAGGTTCATATCTATATAAAATGTGAATAAATTTTGTTGCCAATTTCATTGTAAGTAACTCTCATGAAAGTTCTGATTTCTGTGTATTATGGAAATTAGATCTATAATTCATCACAACTATTGATATGCATTAAATTTATTCCTGAAATATATGTCCATAATTTTACTCAAAAATACTTTTACTAAAGAATGTCCAGGATAATCAGAAAGTATTGTGAGATATGCACCTTTAGCTGAGAGATTGTTTTGCTCAATATCAGTGACTTTTGACTGACCAGGTGATTGTTGCTAGAACTACAGGGCCATTACAGTGATATTTTAAAATATTGAAGCAACTTTTATAATTGAATGGCTTTTACTATCATGAAATATTTCTCTGAAGTATCCAATGATTGGGTAACATTTTATCCAGACTTGAAAGTTTTGTAAACTTGAGTCCACCCTGTCAAATACTGTTACTGCATCATCATTTAAGTTAAGACAATGTTCAGTAACCTTTGCTCTCATTTCAGCAATAACCACAGCCTCTCAGCAGGATGAAACTCTTTGTAAAAAAATCATTTTTCATATTTATACATAAGATTTAGCCCATTGTTTTTAAATATTTATGAAGAGATTGAAACAATTTAGCTGTATCTTCAATACCTACATATTATATCTGCCATTACTTCCTCCACTGGAGTCTTTAATTTCACAAGGTTATCAATGAATGCTCAAATCTATGACTTCTAAATTCTTGTTTATGTGGAAAATAGACCCCTAATATAAATTATACATTTTGAAATGAGATCAAAATGGCCAACTTTTTCTTGAACATTTTCCATTTATTTTTCTTACATCCATCAGAAGAATTTCATGTGGTTGCTATGGTATCATAAAGTGTAGTTCTTAAATAAAATGACTTGAATATCTAAGTTACCATGATACATGGGGGTACAAAATGGATATTGTGCTCATAGGCATGGAAGCCAATTTTTATATATTTCTATGGAAGTGTCTGAACATTTAGTTACATTGCTAATGAACAGTAGTAATTTAGAAGGAATTTTTAAATTAATTGGAAGACTATGTCTCAATAGTCAACTTAAATATTTAGTAAATTATAGTTGCAGGATCTACTTTATATTATTTTTTCTAATAGAAACTTACCCATATCTTTATTTGTTTAATTTTAAGTGAACTTTGGTTGTGAAAAACCACTTTAGAAAATTAATATGATTTATGAGTATATTTTTATTGTTTGAGAAATTCATATATATATATGTATTTTATTCAAATCCAGTCCCATGCTTACCTTCCAATTCTTCGTTGTTGTTGTTGTTTAGCAGTTTCCTTTATGACTGAAACATTCCTTCCTTAACGAAAGCTTATTAAGGTGTGAGTTAAATGAAACAAAATAGCTTTAGTAAGTCCCGGAAACTGAACAGATTCATCAGACTTTTTTTTTTCCAGGAGTACATAAACAGTAAGGATAGCTGAGAGAAACTCGTAGACAAAGCCAGGTACCTTAAAAGGGCAGATTAGTGGAAAGAGATGACGTAATCATAATCTAAATACTGAGAATAAAGGTCAGTAATAAGGGGAAATAATCATCAGGTTGAGAAAAGGCAGAAGCAGAGTATGGAGCTCATGCTTAAGACCAGTAAATAACAAGAGGGTAAAGAAAACTAATTAACAAATGAGTCTCAGGAAAGTGCACACACGTTTTAATGTGAGAAACATGGAAAAGTGAATCCAGAAAGGAACTGATCCCGCATCATACAGAACTTTGCAATCAGCAATAAAAGTTTTAAATTTGATGCAGAGAATTATAGAAAACCCAATGGATGATACTCTACAGGCAGAAAATATGATCAGATTTATTCTTCATTTTATCTTTTGCACCTCTAAATAGGGAAGCAAAAGATATTAAAAGTCAACCACACAACAAAGTTCAATATAAGCAGGAGACAGGGAGAGAGAAACATGTAATTTATGGATCATCCACTTCTCAGAATATATCTGAACCTTTTAAAAATTTTTATTTATTACTTCAAATTATATCGCCATCACAATCCCTTCCCTCCTCCCTTCCTGGGCCTACCCTTCCACCATCTCCCCCTTCTTCTACCTGTGCTACTGCTCTAGTGTGGGGTGCCTTACATAACAGCCCCCTTTAGTTCAGAAGCCATATAAGGGCTAAGAGCTTCCTTTTGTACTGGGGGGCCTGCATGGCAGCTCCATTAGGGCAAAGTGTCCCAATAACAGATAACAAAGTCTATGTTCCTGCTCCTTTCATTCTGTTGGTTGTAGCCAAGTTAACCTGTACTATATAGCTAATATCCAGTTATAAGGGAATAGATGTCATGTGTATCTTTCTGGGTCTGGGTTAGGTCAGTCCAGATGAGCTTTTCTAGTTCCATCCATTTGGCAGCAAATTGAATGATTTCCTTGTTTCTGATGGCTGAGTAGTATCCCATTGTGTAAATGTACCACAGGGTTTTTATCCATTTGTTGGTTGAGGGACATCTGGATTGTTTTACAGATTGGGAAAGATCTTTACCAACCCCACATCTGACAGAGGGCTAATAGCAAAATTTATAAATAACTCAAGAAATTAAACATCAAGAAACCAAATAATCCAATCAAAACATGGAGAACAGTGCTTAACCAAGAATACACAAAAGAGGAATCTCTAATGGCCAAGAGACATTTGAAGAAATGCTCAATATCCTTAATCATCAGAGAAATGCAACTCAAGACAACTCTGAGATTCCTTCTCACACCTGTCAGAATGGCTAAGATCAAAAGCTCAAATGACAGCACATGAGGTGAGGTTGTGGAGAAAGTGGAACACTCCTCCATTGCTGGTGGGAATCCAAATTTGTAAAACCACTATGAAAATCAGACTGGCGATATCTTAGAAAACTTGGAAAAGCTCTGCCTTAAGAGCCGGTCATAACTGGGCATATATCCAAAAGATTCCTCACCAAACCACGAGGATATCTCCTCCAGTCGGTTCATACCAGCAGCTTTATTTGTAATAGCTAGAAACTGGGAACATCTGTACCTTTATCTCCATTTTTTTAGTCACATGTATGATTTTTAAATAAATATGATTTGTAAGTATATGTGATTAATATCTGATACCCTATAAAAAAGTCACCCGTCTCACCCTTGTAATCCCAGTGCCAAGGACCATGTGCAACATATAGCTTTTGAGTGACTTATCACAAGGATTAAAATAGCATACAATTGCTTCTAGCTCTCAGGATATCATTATATTCTACTTCACTATGACAATAAATATGGCTTGTCTGTTAAAACTTTTAGTTATATACATAGCATTATTAGAAAAATAAAATCATATACTTAAGAAAAATCTCAAAAAATGTAATATATTTTGTCTGAGAGTAGACACAGCCCAATATAAACAGAAATTTGAAATTTGGTCCTTCTGAATTTCTCTTCCACTGGTTTTGAGAGCTTAAGAGTTTGTAATTTGTGTGAATGTAATAACAATTAATGAAGGTAATATTTTAAAATGTCTATTCTGTTTCATTTCTTTTTTCCATTAGGTTGTGTGATTTATGACCTAACTCTATTTTCAATTCTATGAAATCACACAACATGTTACATTTCATGATTTTCATTAAAAACCAATCTCAAGTATGCTCAAAGATCTCAGAACACTTATGGTTTTGGTTATTAATACTGATGCACAGAATGCAGCATATCTCAGTAGCTGTTGGCATCAATATCATGAAATCAAATAGGAAGTGAAATACTCATGTTTTCTTTAAACACAAGAAGAGTGAGTATTACCATCTGAAGTGTGTTTCATTGTGGAAATATCCAAAGCTGCAAATCCATCACAGAAATTCATTTACTTAAGCCTCATGTAAGCACATCAGAATCTAGTTTTACATTTTGGATTTGTTTGTTTTGTTTGTTTTTGTTTTTGTTTTTTGTTTTTTGAGACAGAGTTTCTCTGTGTTATAGCCCTGGCTGTCCAGATTTGCTTTGTAGACCAGGCTGGCCTCGAAATCACAGAGATCCTCTTGCCTCTGCCTTCCGAGTGCTGGGATTAAAGGTCTGTGCCACTACATTCAGCAGAATCTAGTTTTTAACAGACAACGTTGAAATAACAATTTAAAAGAATGTGACGTATTGGAAAGTCAATCAAAATTAAGTGTCTGGTTTATTCTTCCTCAAAACAATGGTTCCTTCCTCAACTCAATCAATGATATTATTATTTCTATTTACTTATTTATTTATTTATTTATTTATTTATTTATTTTTAATAACTTATTTTTTTATTTCTTCAAGTTACATCTCAATCACAATCCCCTCCCTACTCCCCCCTCCAGTCCCACCCTTCCACCCTACTCCCCCTCAACTCCCCATCCTCTTCCCTTTTTTTTTTTTTTTTAGTTTAAGGTATTTCTTTTCCCCCCCAACAGCTCTCCCTTTCAGTCCAACAAATAGTTCTTTCTCTTATAACTATAAATACAATACAAAACAACAGAAATAAATAGGCCACAATTATAAGAGTTATATGGCTTAGCATACATTCCCAATGTCCAGTCCATATGTATTTGGCACCTGACTTTAACATTCTACTATCTTACCATCTCCATGAGTTTAAAGTTCTATATCTAACTCAGCTTTCATACTAACTTGCCTCACAATTTTAAAAATATCTTCTTAGATCCAGAACACCCTCTTGATTCCTAAACAACTCAAAATTTAACTATGAGACTCTAGCAATCTATTCTTCAACCACCTCAGAGACCTGAGAGGGATAAATATATCTGATTGTATAGGAAGTGCAGGGCCTGCAGCTTCCAAAACTAAGAAATGACATACCAGTGGCTGCCTGGACAGTTCCCATTTTCTCTCCATACATTACAGCATCAATCTTCAGCCATTTAGCCCCGTTTCTCTGACAGACATTGATTGTAGAGCAGGAAGTATGAAGGACTTACCTACCCTGTCTTGGCAGAACTAGGCTGTCGGCTTACCTGCTTCCAAGTTTTGTCCTTTTTGGACAGAAGTCTGTCTACAGTTGAAGCAAGGGGTTTTTCTTGTCAAGAGAAAGGCTTACCACCAATTCAATCATCTGCCACTGGAGATTCTTCGATGCTCATTTTCTACTTGGAGTAGAATAGGGGGTGCTGTCAGGAGCTGACATGTCTTGATATCAAAAATTCTTAAGTTAAGAAAACATCTTCGATTGCCATATTCTGCAGATCTCTTGAGGTTTTTGAAGATGCCCTATCTATCTCTTATATTTAGATAAGCAAATATTGCTTGTCTCTTAGCAACTTGATTTCTTTTTTTTTATAAGTACTTTATTTTTTTTCCAAGTTACATCTCAGTCGCAAACCCTTCCCTATTCCCCCTTCCTGTCCCACCCTTCCACCCTCTCCCCCCCCAAACAGCTTCTCTTTTCATTCCAACAAATGGTTCTTTCTCTTATAACAGTAAATTCTATACAAAACAGCAGAATTAAATATGCCACATTTATGAGATTTAAATAGCCCAGTATACCTTCCCAATGTCCAGTTCATACATATTTGGCCCCTGACTTTAACCTTCTACCTTCTAACCATCTCCATGAGTTTAAAGTTCTATAACTGACTTAGTTTTCATACTAACTTGCATCACTATTATAACCATCTTCTTAGATCTAGAACACCCTCTTGATTCCTAAACAACTCAAAATTTAGCTATGAGACTCAAGCTGTCTATTCTTCAACCACCTCAGAGAGCTGAGAAGGATAAATATATATGATTATATAGGAAGTGCAGGGCTTGCAGCTTCCAATACTAAGAAATGACAAACCAGTGACTACCTGGACACTTCCCATTTTCTCTCCATACATTCCAGCATCAGTCATCAGCCTTTTGGTCCTGTTTCTCTGACAGACATTTATTGTAGAGCAGGGATTGTGAAGGACTAACCTACCCTGTCTTGGCAGAGCTAGGCTGTCGACTTCCCTGCTAACAAGTTTTGTCCTTTTTGGACAGCAGTCTGTCTGCAGTTGAATCAAGGAGTTTTTACATGCCAAGAGATAGGCTTGCCACTAATTCAACCATCTCACACTGGAGATTCTTCGATGCTTTTCTTCTACTTGGAGTAGAATAGGGGGTGCTGTCAGGAGCTGATATGTCACGATATCAAAAAAAAATCTTAATTTAAGACCACATTTTTGAATGCCATATTCTGCAGATCTCTTGGGGTTTTTGAAGATGCCCTATCTATCTCTTGTATTTAGGTAAGCAAATGTTGCTTGTCTCTTAACAACTTGATTACTGAGTAGCTTAGAGAATATCTGTGATAGACTGTCTTAGTAGCTAACAAGGTGACATGCATGCATGACTAGGAGTTTGTTTTTCTTAACTATCCTAAACAGTTTAAGACGGTTGGTATCAAGAGGCCAGAGCTTCACATTTCAGTATCAACAAACAAATAAATTTACTAATTTAAAAAAAAGCAGGTAACAACGTTAAAACACTGTAAATAAAATAAAGGACACAGCCGTTCAACCTGGTTTTATGAACCTCCAAGTGTCGAAAAAACATAGAGCTAAGGTAAAATACAGGAGAAATGTGGTGTTAACCCATGCCTTTAACTTCAGCAGAGACGGGAGGAGCACCATAGAATTAGTGGACTTATAAATTCTAGAGTTACACGGAAAAGGGTGGTGAGGGTACACACCCTTAATCCCATCATTCAAGAAGAGTACACCCTTAACCCCAACACACTAGAGACAGAAACAGGCAGATCTCAGAGCTCAAGGTCAGCCTGATACAAAACAAACTCTAAATAAAGAAAAACTTCGATCCAGGAGTGGTGGAACACATCTTTAATCCCCTCAATGGGAACCACAGGTCTCAGATCCCAATAATTAGAATGCAGAGACACACACATAGGATTTGGAAGGACCTAAGTTTAAAAGCTACTTACAAAAGGCCCACACAACGCAAACAAATTGTCCTTCAAGACCTCAAAATATATACACTAAAGCTGGTTTAGCTCCAAAATAACAAAATAATTTCTTCTTTAAACCAGATTGAAAGATAACACTTTATATATTGTCAAAAACCAAATTTGCTTCAGGAGAAATATTACCTACCCCCCCCAAAAAAAAGAGGGCGATTGTCCCTGAGTGAGGATTAGGGCAGGGCTCTGTTCTTATCATTCCAGGAGAATCAAAGCATCCATTCAAGGAACCCAGGGACAACTGGACAAGGGAAACCTCAGCAGAAGTCAGAATCAGACACCAAAAGAAGACGAGTGACCCAGATGATTCAGCCTGACAGACTCCCACAATAGATGTCTCCATCAAAAGCCTACAACCACAACAACTCAATATCGCTAAGATCGTTCAGCAACTTGATTTCTGAGTCGCTTAGAAAATAACTGTGATAGGCTGTCATAGTAACTAACAAAATGACACGTTTGCATGACTATTAGTTTCCATTTCTTAATTATCCTAAACAGTTTATGACGGTTGGTAGCAAGAGGCCAAAACTTGACATTCCTTTTTTAAGCATTACTAGGAACAATACTTTTAAGAAGCATTACCCTTAATTTTGTATCAATATACAAAGATCAATACCAATGTGGCCAAATATAATCTTAATTTTGTATCAATATACAAAGATCAATATCGATGTAGCCCAATACAATCTTAATTTTACATCAATATACAAGGGTCAATACCATTGTGGCCAAATATAATCTTAATTTTGTATCAATATACAAAGATCAATACCGATGTAGCCCTATACAATCTTAATTTTGCATTAATATACAATGATCAATACCAATTTAGCCAAATATAATATTAATTTTGTATCAGTATACAAAGGTATAAGGCCATATTCAATAATCTGTCCTTTTTTCTTGATCTTTCCTATACTATGTCTATGTCCCATTTTTCTCAAGTCTGTTCACTCCTACATAGGAGAGAAAGAGGGATACAGAAAAGAAAAAGAGAGAAGTCCCTGGGTCTAACCTCCAAAACCCATTTAACAAGACCATTTAACA
The DNA here is from genome assembly GCA_907164525.1 of Lophiomys imhausi. Lineage (NCBI taxonomy): Eukaryota > Metazoa > Chordata > Mammalia > Rodentia > Muridae > Lophiomys > Lophiomys imhausi. Next base: position 346,707 of record CAJQZJ010001511.1, on the reverse strand, counting down.
GCTTGTAGTCTTTTCCCCTAAATAACAAAATTTTCTATTATCTATCAAATAATCAAAGGGGGGGAGAACATCCTCCTCATCTTCTGGGGATGGGACGTTGTTCTCTTAAAATGACTTCCTGCTGATTTGGGACATAGTAAACCTGTTTGGGGCCCAAATAAGAATGGAAAAATGGTTAAAAATGTTAATAGAATCATTTGATGTTCAGTCCTTTTGTGCTCAGCTATTTAAATGTCCTAAGAAGTTCATAGACAGAAGCTGATCTTCAGAGCTTTACTGAAGTTCTGGCTGGAGCAGTCTGTGGAGCTGAACTATCTTGTGATTTTGAGTTGATGTGGTTGTAGACTTTTGAGGAAACTGCTATTTAGGAAGTCTGCAAGGCTGGATCATCTGGGTCACTCGTCTTTTTTGGTGTCTGATCTGATTTCTGCTTAGGTTTCCGTTGTCCAGTTGTCCTTGGATTCCTTGAATGGATGCTTTAAATCTCCTGGAAAGATAAGAACAGAGCCCTGCCCTAATCCTAACTCTGAGACAATTACCTTTTTTTTTTTGGGGGGGGGTCAGGTAATATTTTTCCTGGAGCAAATTTGGTTTTTTGACAATATATAAAGTATTACCTTTCAATCCGGATTAAAGAAGAAATTATTTTGATATTTTGGAGCTAAACAAACCTTTAGTGTATATATTTTGAGATCTCAAAGGACAATTTGTTTGAATCGCAGCCTGCCTTTTGTAAGTAGCTTTTAAACTTAAATCCTTCCAAATCCTATGTGCCTGTCTCTGCATTCTAAGTTTTGAGATCAAAGACATGTGGTTCCCAACTGACGGGATTAAAGGTGTGCTCCTCCACTCCTGGATCAAAGTTTTTCTCTGTTTAGAGCTTGTTTTGTATCAGGCTGACCTTGAGCTCTGAGATCTGCCTCTTTCTGTCTCTAGTGTGTTGGGATTAAAGGTGTATTCTTCCCCAATGATGGGACTAAGTGTGTGCACCATCATCACCCTGTTTCTTGTAACTCTCGAATTTATAAGACAACTAACTCTATAGTGATCCTCCTGTCTCTGCTGGAGGTCAAGGCATGGGCTAACACCATGCATTATTTTACTTTAGCTCTAGGTTTTTTCAACTCTTGGAGGTTTGTAAAACCAGGTTGAACAGCTGTCACCTTTAATTTATTTAGAGTGTTTTAAACCTGTTACCTGCTTTTTAATGCCAAACCATGGAAATAGCCTATACCTCTACAAAACAACAACAACAACAACAACAACAACAACAAAACAAAAAAACTTTTAAGCTGCTATCAAGTTTGTGTAATCTCTGTAGCCACCTGAGGTCTAGCATTCTAATCTGAAATTAAGGCCATTTTCCTTTCATGCCAGTAAGGCAATTATACCTTTGGCAAATTATAGTTTGAAATTTTTATATTGTATTTTTATTATATTTTTAAGCTTATTAACTCTTTTCTTAAAAAGTATTATTATTATAGCATCCTTTTTGTACATGGAGAAATGACTCTGGGTTTATGGGAAAGAATGTGAGATTGCTAGCATAATATTTTAAATTATACGGTGCAACTTTCTTTGTTAAGCTGATCAACAGAATCTTGGACAAATTAAATATAAGCACTTTATACTTTTTAAAAGTAGATTAACACCATTTATTGAGCACCTATTATGTTCCAATTGTTGTCAAATCAACATATATTCTCTCATTTGGTTATATACTTTTTATTTGATTTTGAAGAGAGTGAGAACAATTTTGGTAGTATGTATTGGCAGAAGCAAGTTGACATGAATTATATAATTCACCAATATATGCAGGAACTGTGTATGGAATAGGTAATAAGAACACTTTGAAACAACCATTGAGGGCAGACAGAAAGACTATGTTTTCTCAATAATGACTATTTAAATACTTCTTTTCAACTAATGCAACCTTTTCATGATATTTGATCTCTTTTTTCCCCATGACAATAAAAATCTTCCTAGGCAACAATTTTTTAAAAAATTTATTTATCTATTGCTTCAGGTTACATCTCCATCATAGTGTCCTCTTTCCATCCCTCCCAGTCCTACCCTCCCACCCTCTACCCCCTAACCCTTCCATCCCACTCCTCTGGAGTGGAGTGTCCCTACAAAATATCCCCCCACCCTAGTTCGACAGTCATATGAGGGCCAAGAGCCTCCTCATACACTGGAGGTCTACAAGGCAGTACCATGTGTCTCAGTGACAGGGAGAGAAAACAAACAACAACAAAAAAAGAGTCTATGTCCATGTTCCCTTTGGTACATTGGTTGTAGTATAGATATCCTGTACTATATAGCTAAAATCTGACTATAAGTGAATAGATGCCATGTGCATCATTCTGAGTCTGGGTTAGCTCACTCAGAATGAGCTTTTCTAGTTCCATCCATTTGGCTGCAAATTGCATAATTTCATTGTTTCTGATAGCTGAGTAATATTCCATTGTGTAGATATACCACAGATTTTTAATCCATTCTTTGGTTGAGGGATATCTGTTTTTTTTTTTTTTCCAGTTTCTAGCTATTACAAATAAGGCTGCTATGAACATAGATGAGGAAACTTTCTTATGATTCTGTGAAGAGGCATTTGGGTGTATACCCAGAAGTGGTATGGCTGGGTCCTGAGGCAGAGCTATTCCAAGTTTTCTAAGATATCACCATACTGACCTCCATAGTGGTTGCACAAGCTTGCACTCCCACCAGCAATGGAGGGTTCCCGTTTCTCCACACCCTTGCCAGCATGTGCTGTCATTTGAGCTTTTGATCTTAGCCATTCTGGCAGGTATGAGATGGAATCTTAGAGTCATTTTGAGTTGCATTTCTCTTATAATTAAGGATGTTGATAATTTCTTATAGTGTCTCTCAGCCTTTAAGAATTCCTCCTTTGTGAATTTTCTGTTTAGCTCTTTTCCACATTTTTAATTGGATTATTTGGTTTCTTGGTATTTAATTTCTTGAGTTCTTTGTAAATTTTGGATATTAGCCCTTTGTCAGATGCAGGGTTGGTCCCACACACCTATGGCCACCTAATTTTTGACAAAGAAGCCAAAACCACACAATGGAAAAAGGACAGCATCTTCAACAAATGGTGATGGTCCAACTGGATATCCGCTTGTAAAAGAATGAAATTAGACCCATACTTATCACCTTGTACAAAACTTAAGTCCAAGTGGATCAAAGACCTTAACATAAGCCAGGTCACACTAAATCTACTAGAAGAGAAAGTGGGAAAAACCCTCGAATTCATTGGCACAGGTGACAACTTCCTGAACAGAACACCAACAGCTCAGGACCTAAGACCAACAATCAATAAATGGGACTTCAAGAAACTGAAAAGCTTCTGTAAAGCAAAAGACACTGTTATTCAAACAAAATGACAGCCTACAGACTTGGGAAAAAAATCTTCATTTTATACTTTCTAATAAAAAAAGAAGGAACATGTAAAAGATCAGAGTTAGACTGTTGTGAGGTATTTTGTCTCTTAATGCAAGAATCATAAGGTACGAGAATTGTTCCCTGCTTTTGTACCTCTGTCAGGTTAGGTTTCAGATGTTCACTGTATGATATTATTACTAGTCTCATTGTGCACAACTTCATCAGGATGATTGCTACCTCTTTCTTTTATCCCATATTTAAATCCTTCATGCACATTAACTTCTAAAATACCCAGGAATGCAAAAAAGACATGCATATCATTTTATTTTTGAAGTGAGAAAACATATGTTTAAAATTTATAACCTAACATATATTGATTTATAAAGACAAAACAATATAAACTCTGCCAAGCAACAATATGACTGAAGTAAGATGAAAATTTGGATGGGAAACTATATACAGAAAAGTCATTTAAGTGGCATTCTATGCTGCTCTTTATTATATTTTTGTTTCAGTTTGTCAGTATAATAATGTTTTAAAAGTTCATTTCTTTGAAAATCAAGTTTGTATTCTTTGTTTTTACAAAATGAATAACTGTGGAACCATTTCAAATTCTTTTTTAATAGTGCCTTAATAGCTTATAAATACATGTTGCTAAGTGAGTGTTGCATAAAAAGGCAACATTCTGATATTTATTATGACTGGAAAAAAATAATTAGGAAAGTAATGATTTGTTTTTTCTGTTTTTTCTTTTTCTGTCTCTTGTTTGTTTGTTTTTGCAAAAGCCCAAAGAGGATTTAGAAGATTAGCATATGGGATCATACAAGGGGACTCTGAAACTGCTACCAGGAGAAGCCTCAATGTTTGTCTGAATTATGTCTGCCATCTGACTGATCTCACTAATTATATCAACATGTTTCCTAGTATTGTGAAAAACCACTCCTAGGCTCCTATATATTGGTTTTATTTTATATTTCTGTGACATTGTACGTCATTCTAATATCTAAATTATTCTGTTTTTCTGGCTTTGAAGTGTTTTAGAATTAGACACAGTTTTCTACATAATGTGTTATACTTCTGAAGGCAGAAGATAAAAATGCCTGTGAAGAACCAAGAAAGTATAATCTCAACCATACTTCCAGGTTTAATTGATGGTCTCTCTAATCCTGGAAAACCATTAGCCTTTAGAAAATATGTGTATGCCAAGTATCAATTACTAGCTTTGGAGGATGGAATATTCAGAATTGATGGAAGCCAATTTTTCTGCAAAGTAATGCCATTTTATATACATAGAAATGACTTTCCAGGAACACTGGTAATTGTAATATTTGTTCTCACACTGTAATCTTTGAATCTCTTAATGGAAATGTTCACTGGACCACTCCAATAGTGAATCCTACGAAACTGCACACAGCTTACCTTTCTTAGAGCTGTACTGACAGAAGTATCTTGATAATAACTACCAAACTATGTTTTAATATTTGTCTTTAATTCCAGCACGTGGGAGGCAGAGGCAGGCAGATCTCTGAGCCTGAGACCAATTTGGTCTGCAGAGCAAGTTCCAGGACAGCCCGGACTGCACAGAGCAACCCTGTCTCTACAAATCATATATGTAACATATATACATATATTTACATGTATATGTGTTTACTTTTATTATATATAAATCATATATGTATATATTGTATATAATATGTTATATATTAATTTTATTTACATATATACCTTTATTATACATATATTTATTTACTTTTATTTATGTGTATATATGTTGTGACTGTTTGTCTATGTAATACATGTGTAAAGTGCCCATGATTGCCATAAAAAGGGTTCAGAACCCAGAAAACAAAAATTGCAGATGATTGTTAGCCACCATATAGATTCTTTGAAATGAATATCTTATAGAAGAAAAGAGCAGAAAGTTCTCTTAACCATGGAACCAATTTTTTTCTACCCCTAGCTAGGGAACTATCAAGAAAACTTCCCACCAATCATATCTAACTAAACTATAATTCCCTAATGTAAGACTGAGGAATTTCACAGTTAAATTGACATTTAAAACCTCTGTAGGGCTTTTCGTGCAACAAGTGATAGAACATTTATCTATCATGCCCAGCAACCAAACTTAATAATAAGATAAAATAAATGAAAACTCAGACTCGTCTTCAGTTGCATTTCTCTGATGATTAAGGATATTGAGCATTTCTTCAAGTGTCTCTCGGCCATTAGAGAGACCTCCTTTGTAAATTCTCAGTTTAGCTCTGTTCCCCATGTTTTGACTGGATTATTCGATTTGTTGTTGGTTCCTTGAGTTCTTTATAAATTATGGGTATTAGCCCTCTGTTGGATGTGCAGTTGGTAAAGATATTTTCCCAGTATGTAGGTTGCTGTTTTATTTAAATAACAGTGTCCTTTGCCTTACAGAAGCTTTTCAGGTTTATGAGGTCCCATTTATTGATCGTTGGTCTTAGAGTCTGAGCTATTGGTGTTCTATTCAGGAAGTTGTTACCTGTGCCAGTGAGTTCAAGACTTTTCCCCACTTTCTCTTCCTTTAGATTTAGTGTGTCTGGTTTTATGTTAAGGCCTTTATTTTTTTAATGTTTATTTATTACTTCAAATTACATCTCCATCACAGCCCTCTCCATCCACCCCTCCCAGCCCCACCCTCCTACCCTCTCACCTTTCCCCCAGAATGCATAATTCTTTTTTTTTTCAGTCCAACAAATGGTTCTTTCTCTTATAACAATAAATACAGTACAAAACAACTGAAATAAATAGGCCACAATTCTGGCTTAGCGTACATTCTCAATGTCCAGTCCATATGTATTTGGCCTCTGACTTTAATATTCTACTATCTATCTCCATGAGTTTAAAGTTCTCTGTCTAACTCAGCTTTCATACTAACTTGCATCACAATTTTAAAAACATCTTCTTAGATCCAGAATGCCCTCCTGATTCCTAAACAACTCAAAATTTAACTATGAGACTCTAGCTATCTATTCTTTAACCACCTGAGAGACCTGAGAGGGATAAATATATCTGATTATATAGGAAGTGCAGGGCCTGTAGCTTCCAAAACTAAGAAATGACATACCTGTGGCTGCCTCGACAGTTCCCATTTTCTCTCCATACATTACAGCATCAATCTTCAGCTGTTTGGCCCTGTTTCTCTGACAGACCATTGTATATTAATGCAAAATTAAGATTGTATTGGACTACATCAGTACTGATCTTAGTATATTAATAAAAAATTAAGAGTATATTTGGCCACATTGGTATTGATCTTTGTATATTCTTAAAGGTATTGTACCTAGTAATGCTTAAAAAGGAAATGTGAAGTTTTGGCCTTTTGCTACCAACCATCATAAACTGTTTAGGATAATTAAGAAATACAAACTAACAGTCATGCAAGCGTGTCATTTTTGTTAGTTACTATGACAGTCTATCACAGTTATTTTCTAAGCTACTGAGAAATCAAGTTGTTAAGAGACAAGCAACATTTGCTTATCTAAATATAAGAGATAGATAGGGCCTCTTCAAAAACCCCAAGAGATCTGCAGAGTATGGCATTTAAAGATGTTTTCTTAAATTACGATTTTTTTGATATCGAGACATGACAGCTCCTGACTGCATCCCCTATTCCACTCCAAGTAGAAGATGAGCATCGAAGAATCTCCAGTGTGAGATGGTTGAATTAGTGGCAAGCCTATCTCTTGGCAAAAAAAAAAAAAAAAAAAACCAAAAAACCCAAAAAACAAACAAACAAACAAACAAAAAAAAACCTTGCTTCAACTATAGACAGACTTCTGTCCAAAAAGGACAAAACTTGGAAGCAGGTTAGTCGACACCCTAGCTCTGCCAAGACAGGGTAAGTAAGTCCTTCATAATTCCTGCTCTACAATCAATGTTAAGGCCTTTGATCCACTTGGACTTAAGTTTTGTGCAAGGTGATGAATATGGGTCTATTTGCCTTCTTTTACATGCCGACATCCAGTTAGACCATCACCATTTGCTGAAGATGCTGTCCTTTTTCCATTGTATAGTTTTGGCTTCTTTATCAAAAATTAAGTCATTATAGGTATGTGGGTTCATTTCTATGTCTTCAATTCAATTCCTTTGATCAACTGGTCTGTTTCTATACCAGTACCATGCTGCTTTTATTACTATTGCTCTGTAGTGTAGCTTGAAATCTCGGATGGTGATATCTCCAGATGATTTTTTTATTATACAGTATTCTGGTTTTTTTTTTAATTCCATACGAAGTTGAGAATTCCATCTCACACCTGTCAGAATGGCTAAGATCAAACACTCAAATGACATCACATGACAGCTCGTGAGGTTGTGGAGAAAGGGGAACATTCCTCCATTGCTGGTGGGAGTGCAAACTTGTACAACCACTATGGAATTCAGTCTGGTAATATCTTAAAAAACTTGGAATAGCTCTACAAGACACAGCCATACCACTCCTTGGTATACACCCAAACGATTCCTCACCAGACCACAAGGACATCTCCTCAACTATGTTCATAACAGTTTTATTTGTAATCACTAAAAACTGGAAACAACCCAGATGCCCCTCAATCGATGAATGGATAAAAAAAACTGTGGCACATCTACACATTGGAATACTACTCAGCCATCAGAAACAAGGAAATCATGCAATTTGTTGCCAAATTGATGGAACTAGAGAAGCTCACCCTGAGTGAGCTAACCCAGACTGAGAAAGATGCACATGGCATCTATTCACTTTTAACTGGATTTTAGCCAGATACTACAGGACAACTATTCTCCAACCAACAGACTGAAAAGAACAGGAACATAGACTTTGTTAGTTGTTAGTGGAGTACTTTGCCCTAGGAGAGCTACCATGTAGGCCTTTAGTACAAGAAGAAGCTCTTAGACCTTATATGGCTGCTGAACTGAAGGGGGCTGATATGTAGGGCACCCCACAACAGAGGAGTAGGATAGGTGGGAGAAGGGGGAGTGGTGGGAATGTGAGAGGATTGGTCCAGAAGGGGTGGAGAGAGGGGACTGTGATAGAGATGTAAACTGAAGTAAAAAAAAAAAAAAAAACCACAAAACTATGGGAAGAAGCTGGTTATCTTGTAAAAGCAATACTCTAAAACAAAAAAATACATAACCAAAAAAAGATAAAGTAAATTAAATATATTTTTTTCTAATCACTGCATACCTCCAATGCAACCTTTTTAGAAACCATAATTTGAATATTAGTTTCCCAAGATTAAGATAATGAGTGTTTTAAAGCACTGAGCTATAGCTTAATACTTTACACAGTATTTTGAGTGATCTTTTATCCTTATTGTCACCAGGAATGTCTTGAGGATAGTTGTTTTTGCACACTCAGATTCTTTTTGTGGTGCCACACCCTGTCTTCCTCTCTAACCTCTGTACCTCTTTCTTATCTATCAACATCATCCTGGTGTTTCTGCTTGTAAAGTCTTTTAAAGCCTCTCTCTTGTTTAACCATCTGATTCCTGAACATTCCCTGGGGGATTTCATCAGCTACTGCAATGAGACTATATAACAGAATTTAAAAACAAAAATAGGTCTCCCCAAGAGAGAACTTTTGATACCTGTGTGGATTCATGCTCCCACCATACCACTGACAGCAGTATCTTTGATATCCTCAGAGTTGTTTTCAATAATTTTTCTCAGATGAAGGAGCTGAAGTCCCAAAAGGTTAAACCAACAATGTTTCATTGTCTTGCAGATCATGAGTAGCAGAGTTAGTCTTGTATCTAATCATAAGTTTGTTCCAAACCTGTATTAGATTCTGACTCCTACTTAAACTTCATTTGTTTTGCTTTGTCTGTATCTTTGTTTATATCTAACTTGGCATTTGTTGTAGAACAGTCTCCTGTTAGCTTTTCCATTCGTACTTTCGGAATTGAACTTCATACCTTATTTTGAACTTGTCTATCAAAAGAAATTACATATTCACTTTATGTAGAAACTGTGTAAATATTAGTCTGACTAGTTAATTCATATAAAACAATTTCATATAGTAGAAAACTTAAAAATATGTTTAGAGTTGGTGAAGTACCTCTTTAGATAAACAAAGGTCACACTTGAGTTATTTTTATGTATGACAAGTGACAATTCATGATAAATATCTCCAAAGGAAACTTTTGTGTGACGAAATATTGATACTAATTCTAACTTATCACAAATATCTATCACAAAATGCTAATTATTTAAGATAAAGATGGGGCTATATCTATACGGACCTTAAAGAATTGTCAGAAGGAACAAATCAATCCTGATTGAAGTGACAAGCAGAGCTTATCCAGTGACCAGCTTCACTATGCACAAGTATTGGACTTTTTTAGGAAGTCAAAACACTTGAAAGCACATTAGTCCATCACCTTTTTCTATCCAGCAAACCAGAAATTCATGATTCCTGAGTTCCCAACAATGTTGCAGATAAATTATATGAATTTAGTTTCCCAGGTATGTAGATGAGTGGTAGAGTTTACTCTTCGCATTCAACAAACCATGGGATCAATCCTCACCATATGTATATTTTCTAAAGCTGAATGATTGCTGTGATCACGGTCAACATATTTTATTGAGGTTACATTAGATTCTAGTAAATCAAACTGGAAAGGCCTTACATCAGCTGATCATGGACCATGTGCAGCTCTCCCTTCAGTCCCACAGCTCTTATCACTCTGTCTCTGACTGACCTCATGTTTGCCCCTCTGTGACTGCCTCTTCTTCACTCCTTCCCTTAGTTGTATCTGTTAGGGACAATATCCACTGAATCCCTGTCAGTGTCTAGTATGTCAAACAAAGAGCTTAGCAAAGACATACAATATTAAATGGATTTCATATTTTAAAAGACAGTGATAATTTATTAAATTTATATTATTTTCATTAGTAATGACTTTGTACACTTTAAGAAGAAAGATGATTTTACATCTGAAATGCTCTTTCATTTCAGTTTCTTATGATGAATGTCCCAGCATATATCTGTGTTGACATACTAGTAAATGCTAAGGCCAATTGAAATCCCCAGATGTTATCTTGGTCCATAAATAATGTAATACTTGAAGCTTACTTACTTCTCCAGTAGTTTTTAAAGCATTTTCTAGTATCATGAACATTACCTAGCAGCAGTGGAGTTTCCAAATGAGTTTCCAAGCTTGATCTCTCCATGATCTTTGACTCAATGACACATTGTCTTCAGCAACAGGTTCTTACCATCAAGTTCTGGAGGGTAGCTAGATTATTAGTGATGGCCTCTAATACTTTGTAGGCCTATGTGATCCCATTAGTCAACAATTAAAAGCAAATAGTAATCCTAGGTCTCATCCAGGTGTGAATCCTGCAAGGTACATCAACAACTGGTGTGATCAAGTAGGGTCACTGCTGCAAGAATACCACAAATGTTATTGGAATAATCAACTATATTCTGATTTAACCATATTAGATTTGAGGCCTCATGTATAAAGAACCCATATATGGCATTGTTAAATAGTCCAAGAACCCATGCCCAGGCAGACCAGAAGCCAAAGAAGATAAGTCAATATTGTTATTCTGGTAAATGAGCATAGCATTAAACTGATTCTTAGTGATTTATAATTATATTCATAGATGAGAATATTTCTCAGTTCTCATCAGTGAAGTTTTTCCTTGCAGTAGCTGACATTAACACAGAGACTTCAAACTGTTCAGGTATAGAGAACAAAAATACTTTTATGTGGTAAGTCCTAAGTGGAACATTCATATCAAACCCATCCCTCAAATGTATTATTTGAATCAACAATAAAAGTACTACCACGTCTGTGTGATTGCAAATAATATCCAAAATCTTAACAAAATGTCATAATTTTATTTGAATACTGAAGTGAAAGATGTAGTTAGGCTGAATATTGTTGTATCCTGAATATAAGAAAGTCAACTCTGTACTGACAGGAGTTCATTAGTTATTGTCCCAAACAGATATAACTAAGCAGGAGTGAAGAAGAGGCAGTCACAGAGGGGCACACATGAGGTCACTTGGAGAGAGAATGACAAGAGCTGTGGGGTTGAGGGGAGGACTGCATATGTTCCATGCTAAGTTGATATATAGACTTTTCAATGGATATGACGGTATCATCTGTGTCTTGCATTTTGAGACCCTTCAGGCTGTTACAGTGAATTACTATGGAATGGAAAGCTTACAAACAAAATATGCTTGCTTACCATAATTCTGATGTCTGGAAAGAATATGACCCAGCTGCCATCATAACTTGTCTCAAGATTTCAGTCCATGGTTAAATGGCTCTATTTTTGTCTTATGGTGGAGTATATATCATAGTAGGAACACATGAGAGCAAAACTATTCACCTCATGACTAGGTACAAAAGATAGGAAGAGAAGGTGCTGGGGTCAAGCTACTTCAAGCTCATATCATCAACAATCAGAAGGCCTTCCATTAAGCTCCACATCTTAGAGATTATGAGGCTTCTCAGTAGGACCTCATTAGAGGGTAAGTATTTAACACACAAGACTGAAGGGTACACTCCATATACAACCTTCTATGACTTGCTTTCTTATGGATAGTCATCTTCTCACACCATTCTTACAGTGTAGAAATCAGGAGAGACCTCCCTGAGGTCTCTTTTATAAGGATCCTAGTCCCATATATGAGGATTGTACTTTCATTCATTAGTCATGTCATTGAGCACTAGGAATTCATCATGTGAATTTTCAGAGGAGGACACCATATATTTCATCATGCTAAACTCAGCCTCAGGCCAAATTCACATTCTTATTACATGAAGACTATGTTCATTCCATGTTAGTCTCCTCAGAAGTCTTAAATTGTTTAGGTGTAAAATCAAAAGACTGAAGTTGAAGCATTTCTTGTAAGTGCTGACTAACTCAAAGGTTATATGGAGTCTCTGGGTGGATCTATCCTGAGCCCAGTTCATCTCCAGCTTGAGATCCTACAAAATAGATAAGGTGTGTGCTTCTAAAATGCAGTAATGTGCCAGGCAAGAAACAAAGTGTTCCCATTCCAAGGGGAGAAAAATTGAAAAGAAAGTAGTGACAGACCTTGAACTATTCTAAATGGTGAAAGATTCAGAAAATATTCCCTTGGTTATGTTCTCTGACTCTCAGATTACACAGAAGGGCCTCCTATTAAGCTGAAATCCCACCGTCCAAGATTTGTTGAGCACCCAAGCTTCCTTTATTTCTTCTTCTTGCTCTTTTTTCCATCTTTTTCTTCAACAGAGTCTCATGAAACTCTGATGCACCCTGAACTCACTATGCAGCTGATGGTTCTCCCAAGTTCTGGGCCTGATGATTGGTGTCACCATGTTTGGAATTGGATATGATACTGGGGACTGGACGCAAATTTTTATACATGCTATTCAAACACTCTACCAATGGAGTTATATCTCCAGCCTGCTCTTTGAGTAGTATCTGGATACTGAACACATAGCAAATTAATCCATTTTATTGGTGGGTGTAATTCCCTGCTCACTTACCTAGATAGCAATCTGTTTATAAAAAAAGAAAAGATTGTGTTTGCCATTAGAGAAAATAGAGAACCAAGGACTTTGAAATTATCTCACATGACCTGAATCACAAGACATCATCAGTCAAATGTGAGTTTTCTCTGAAGGCTCTTTGAAGCAGCCATGTCATATCTTTGCCACTTTATAAGGAAAAACATAAATCTCTATGTGTGAAATAAGTGCTTTGGTAAACTTACCTTCATCATTACACTTGTGCAATTAATCAACTAGATTCATAACTGATTTTAGAAAGGGTGTATTTTGAAATGCTTCATTCTGATCCACCAATCTTTCATTAACAATACTGTTGTGGGGTGTGTGTGTGTGTGTGTGTGTGTGTGTGTGTGTTTGTGTGCGCGTGCACATACATGTGTTTATGTGTGCATTTGCAAAAACAAAAAATCAATTTGAATATAGAATTTGAAATGTACTCACTATTAGGAGTATAGTCCATTGCCTAATATATTATTAAATCCAATAAAATTTCAGAAATCAATTTTTGACAGAAATTATTTTCTGCATTTCTATCATATGGGCAGGTGTTTGCAGGTGTTCTTATGGTTAACTTCTGGGGAAATTGAAAAACTATCAGCTGTGTGATTTTATTAAGTCATAGTTCTAGGGTGGGGAATAAGATGATACACCATTTCTTGCATCAGGGTAGGATGCATTTTATCTCCTTCTCTAATTTAACTTCTCCTGCATTTTAAAATTAATAGTTTCTAAGTATACAAACTAAGACAAGAACTTGTATTATTTGAAGGAAAATTACAGCTAGTGCATAGTGTTTGAGTCTATAGATATTTTAATGACTTCCTAAGAAAAAAGGAAAGAAAGAAATCTGGTTTAAAACAGCAACTCCATTGAATTAGTGGCAAGCCTATCTCTTGGCAAGAAAAACACCTTGCTTTAACTGTAGACAGAATTCTGTCCAAAAAGGACAAAACTTGGTAGCAGGTAAGTCAATAGCCTAGCTCTGCCAAGACAGTGTAGGCAAGTCCTTCATAACCCCTGCTCTACAATCAATGTCTGTCAGAGAAACGGAGCCAAACGACTGAAGATTGATGCTGTAATGTATGGAGAGAAAATGGGAACTGTCTCGTATGTCATTTCTTAGTTTTAGAAGCTGTGGGCCCTGCACTTCCTATATAATCAGATATATTTATCCCTCTCAGGTCTCTGAGGTGGTTGAAGAATAGATAGCTGGAGTGTCATAGTTAAATTTTGACTTGTTTAGAAATCAAGAGGGTGTTCTGGAATTCACAAAGGAGGAATCCCTAATGGCTGAGAAACACTTGAAGAAATGCTCAACATCCTTAATCATCAGAGAAATGCAACTCAAGACGACTCTGAGATTCCATCTCACACCTGTCAGAATGGCTAAGATCAAAAACTCAAATGACAGCACATGCTGGCAAGGGTGTGGAGAAAGGGGTACCCTACTCCATTGCTGGTGGGAATGCAGGCTTGTGCAACCACTATGGAGGTCAGTCTGGCGATATCTTAAAAAACTTGGTATAGATCTGCCTCAGGACCCAGCCATACCACTTCTGGGTATACACTCAAATGCCTCTTCATGGAATCATAAGGAAGTTTCCTCATCTATGTTTATAGCAGCCTTATTTGTAATAGCTAGAAACTGGAAACAACCCAGATGTCCCTCAACCGAAGAATGGGTCAAAAAACTGTGGTACATCAATACAATGGAATATTATTCAGCTATCAGGAACAATGAAATTATGCAATTTGCAGCCAAATGGATGGAACTAGAAAAGCTCATCCTAAGTGAACTAACCCAGAATCAGAAGGACACATATGGCATCTATTCACTTATAGTAGGATTTTAGCTATATAGTAGAAGGTATCGATACTACAACTAACACACCAAAGGGAACTTGGACATAGACTTCTTATTTTTAATATTTATTCTTTATCTATTTTTTATATATTAGTTATATTTTTTCTATTTTTTAGTCTTTTTTATCTATTGTATGCTTATTTGTTTGTTTGTTTAGTAGTTCTCTCTCCCGGGCAACGAGACACTTTTCACTGATGGTACTGCTTCGTAGATCCCCAATGAATGAAGAGGCTCTTGGCCCTCATACGACCTCTCAACTGACATGAGGGACTGTTATATAAGGACACCCCACCCCAGAGAAATGGGATGGAAGGGTTAGGAGGTAAAGAAAAAATATGAAATGTGATGTTTTGGCCTTTTACTACTAATTGTCAAACTGTTTAGGGTAATTAAGAAATGCAAATTAATGGTTATGCAAGCTGGTCATTCAGTTGGGTACTATGACAGCCTATTATAGTTACTTTCTAAGCTAATCAGAAATAAACCAGCAAGAGACAAGCAACATCTGCTTACCCTAATATAAGAGATAGATAGGGCCTCTTCAAAAACCTCAAGAGATCTGCAGAATATGGCATTCAAAGATGTTTTCGTAACTTTAGATTTTTTTATATCAAGACATATCAACTCCTGACAGCACTCCCTATTCTCCTCCAAGTAGAAGATGAGCATCGAAGAATCTCCAGTGGGAGATGATTGAATTAGTCTCAAGCCTATCTCTTGGTAGGAAAAGCCCCTTGCCCCAATTGTAGACAGAATGCTATCCAAAAAGGATAAAACCTGGAAGCAGGTAAGTTGACAGCCTAGCTCTGCCAAGACAGGGTAGGTAAGTCCTTCATAACCCCTGCTCTACAATCAATGTCTGTCAGAGAAATGGGGCCAAATGACTGAAGATCGATGCTGTAATTTATGGAAAGAAAATGGGAACTGTCCAGGCAGCCACAGGTATGTCATTTCTTAGTTTGGGAAGCTGCAGACCCTGTACTTCCTATAAAATCAGATATATTTATCCCTCTCAGGTCTCTGAGGTGGTTGAAGAACAGATAGCTAGAGTCTCATAATTAAATTTTGAGTTGTTTAGGAGTCAAGAGAGTGTTATAGATCTAAGAAGATGCTTTTAAAATTGTGTTGCAAGTTAGTATGAATGTTGAGTCAGATATAGACCTTTAAACTCATGGAGATGTTTAGATAGTAGAATTCAAGTACCAAATACATATGGACTGATCATCGGGAATGTACGTTAAGCCATATAACCCTCATAACTGTGGCCTAATTACCTCTGTTTTACTGTATTGTATTTGTTATTATAAGAGAAAGAGCCATTTGTTGGACTGAAAGGGGAAACTGTAGGGGGAAATAAGATATACCTTAATCTTAAAAGAAAAAAAAAGGGAAGAGGATGGGGGGTTGAGGGTGGGAGGGTGGGACTGGAGGGGGAATAGGGAGGGGACTGTGATTGAGATGTAACTTGAAGAAATAAAAAAATAAAGGAAAAAAGACTTTATCTCAAAAAAGAGTAGATAGTACATGAATAATAGTACTTGAGGCTGACCTTTAGTCCCCTTTGGTCCTTTGGACCTTTGGTCCATGGTGCATATGGACATATATGTATATACTTGTGCACACACATGAACCCACACATGTAGACATATGCATTTATACATAAAATAACTGAATAAATTGTTTTTACATTTTAAAAAAATAAATAAAATTGTGATGCAAGTTAGGATGAAAGCTGAGTTGGATATAGAACTTTAAACTCATGGAGATGGTTAGACAGTAGAATGTTAAAGTCAGGTGCCAAATACATATGGACTGGACATTGGGAATGTATGCTAAGCCATATAACTCTCATAATTGTGGCGTATTTATTTCTGTTGTTTTGTATTGTATATATTGTTATAAGAGAAAGAACCATTTGTTGGACTGAACGGGGGAGCTGTACCTTAAACTTAAAAAAAAGGGAAGAGGATGGGGGGTTGAGGGGGGAGAGGGTGGGAGGGTGGGACTGAAGGGGGGAGTATGGAGGGGATTGTGATTGAGATGTGACTTGAAGAAATAAAAAATAAACTTAAAAAAAAGCAGCAACTCCAGCCACTTGTCTCACAAAGGCCACTTCAGATGGTAAAATTAAGATTCTTTGGCATTTGGAAAACTCTATATCCTAAAAGTCATTCTCTGTATGTTAAAACTTGGTTTAGGGCCTTGAAAGAGCATTAAACATAATAACATTGATATATCTAAATGGATGCGATATATATAGAGGCAATTAAACTGTGGAACAATGAAATAACCTCATGATACTCAACCCAAATTGTGGTTAAAGTATGCTGTATTTGAACAGTGTATTGTTATCAATGTACTGCTCTGTATACTTTAGTTGCCCATGAATATGGAGTATTAAATTAGAAATGACCTCTAGTTGAAAACTCAAAAGGCCTTTCCTGCAAGATTTGGCATGATCTTGGAATGGAATTACAATGTTAGACATGAGTACATGGACAAAAGTTACTCAATCTGTACACAAAATTCTTAATTTATTTTCCACTCAATGTAGGAAAAGCAATGATTAACAAAAAAATAGAACAAGTTCTCTGGCTCCTTATTTTATCAGCAAGAGAATAGTTTTTTCTTTAAGCAAAAATAAATGATGGGAACTGCCTGACGTGGGTGCTGGGAATAGAACTCCAGCCCTGTAACAACAGTATCTTCTCTACTGAACTGTCTCTTAAGCCTCTGAAAACTTTAATCTCAGCCTGTAAGTAAGCTGATTCTTCAACATAACTGGAAACAGTGGTATGGGGTACTGGAGATTTAGCTAAGTATTTGAGCCTTGCCTTGCATTCATGCAGCGCTGGGTTCCCAGCATTCATACCAGATGTCTCATAACCACCTGTAAATCCAGTTCTAGGGGATCCAACCCTCTCTTCTGGCTACCACTGGCCCTGACCTAGTGTGCACAAACTACCCACCCTCTCACACACACATACACAGACATACATACAACATTTATAAATTAAAATAAATTGTATTAAAAGTAAGCTAACCACCTGTTAAGTATACCTATAGAGATATGCATATTGCCTCCTTGGACACTTGCATTCATGTGTGTCCTCTATAGCTGCCTTTACACATAATTAAATCAGAAATCTTTAGTATGCAAATTTTTACTTTTTTACTTTGTTTGGTAAGAAATCCATTCCATAATACTATCTTCCTTCAGCATAATTAGAAAGAAAATAAACCTTAAAATAGTAAAGTTATCAATATCCAAATTCATACCCCCCTGTGTAATTACTGAAGTTGTAAAATTAATCAAACCTAAACTTGTTTTGGTACCATTAAAATACATAATAAACAATAAAATAAAAAACAAAAAAAATAATAATGGAATTCTTAGCATGGTAAGAAAAAAAAAGTTCTGAGGATAAACCTATGTCACTGAACACTGGCAGGTCCAGAGACTGGAATTTGGAGGACTTCAGACGGAACTGTGTCCCCCAAAGTAATGCTTAAGCAAAATAGAACCACCTTATTGGCAGCCTGTCTCAAAATGAGGATTTTTAAACATTTTATAATCACTGGAACACTGATGTTTCAACTCATCTCCTGTACTTTAGACTTCTGTGCATCTCAGCTAGTAAAATATGGCAACAGGATTTGGAAGGATTCTTTCCTTCCCTTCTGGATTCTCTCAAGAAGGATTTCAGACACATTTAAGCCAAACAGCTACTTTTAACATCAGCCCTCTCTCTAAAATAGCTTTCCAAAGATTTTAAGTATAAAAGAATCACATGGGTTCACACCAGCGTATAGATAATATTTCCTGCAAAACAAATAACACAAATAAGATTAAGGAATAACAATGTTTGCTTACAGTTACCAAGGATCAGATTTGATATGTAATGCTTAAAACAAATTCTAGCCACCAGCCACCTGACACGCTCTCCCACATTCCTCTCTGCTATTTCAAAATTTCTCTTGATTGGCACGAACCTTGGAATTAATGGCCTGGAATGAATTTCTGTGAATGGTTTGCAATGCTTGTGAATGGTGTGCCTTCAGTGAGAAAACAATATAAGTATAAGGGCTTGTACCTGGGATGCACTTGCTTTGAAACCTACCACCAAGCATTGTAAAAAGACCACTTGCTGAGTAGGAATGAGGATTGATACATGGTAGTGCTTGAGTTCAGGTAAGCCTGAAGTAAACAGGTGTTAAAGCAGAAACTCTCAGCAACATACTACCTAGGAGTGTATTATTTTAGACTAGAGGGGCTACAAACAGTTATGTGGACTATTTGGATTTGAGACTTTATTTTTCTGTGCTCTTCTGACCATTTATGCTGAATAACACCCATGGATGTGTAAGAAATGTTAAATTTTTGTTTTAGCCACGGACAAGTGGGATGATAAGCTGCAGGAAGTGAGTATGTTTGACTTGAGGGCTACGCCACACAAGGTGCCCTTTTAAGGTGTCCTAAATTAAATTACTATGAGGAAGATTTTTTATTAAGACTTAAAACAATTCTGTGAAAGCACTTGTCATTTATATACTTGGAAGAACAATATGAAGGGGAAAGAATGACTTGCAGATGATTCTCCTTGCCCTGGTGGGTCCTAATTTCTGAATAATTTATGGTTTTCCCCATTCTCTTTACTTTCATGCCATAATTAAAGCTCCCTAAAGTTCTAAGTGAATTAATACTGACGGTTTTGTGACTGTGAAAGCACTTGTTTTCATATCAACTCATGTTTCCTTCTCACCATCATTTAGTAGTTCTTCAATATATAGAAGTTATTTCCTTAACTTTTTATTCTTCAATTTTTGAACTATCCAACTTGGGTACAATATTAATATCCTCCATGAATTTCTGCACTTGAATTTTCACAATATGTTGAATCCTCAGCACAAACATGTTGTATCAAAGGCAGTAAGATTCTGATGTCATTACGTCAATATTCTTGAAATGGGCTAGGTATGGTGGCTGTAGTCAGTAGTCATCAAAATAGAAAGGCTGAGAAGGCGGAATCAGGCTTTAAGAATACGGTGGGTTAAGTACTAAGAGTGAAGACCTTGTTATAAATAAAAATAATGTTGAGATGAGAAGATTATTGCAAATTATTCTGTGTAATTGATGGGACCATTAAAGAAGTGAGGTTAGAAGGAGAAAAATGAGAATACTATTCATAGTTGAAGTGGTGCACCCTGAACTTGATGGTGTGAACTACAAGCTAGAGAATGGAAGCATGTCATGAAGGTAGAAAGGGCAAAGGAATGAACTCCTTCCTGAATCTTCCAGAGGCTTATAGTTTTGCCTAGACCTTGATTTTTGGCTTTTGCCCTCTATAACTGCAGGGGAAGGAATTCTCATGATTTGAAGCAATTAATTTTGTAACAGCATCAGGAGCAAATGAATATACTGTTTTGAAGCTGGCATAAAGCAAGTGCTCAATAAATATTTGATATATGAATTAATAATAAAGTGAAAGAAGTACATTCATATCCATGAAATCAGTTTCTTTTTCTTACATCCCATGGATGTACTTGACAACACTCTGAGGGGTAGAAGGTGCGAGGGCAAGACTGGGAGGGGTGGAAAGAGGGCACTGTGATGGAGATGTAACCTGAAGTAATGAGTAAACATAAAAAAGAATGATACTGCAATAATATGCACTTCCACTCTGCAATTTAAATATCTTTGTATCTTTGTTTACTTACTACAAGATGAGAAACAGATGAATACAATTTTATAGCTAAGAACATACTCTTTGTCAGCAGCCTTGGATACAAATCTTAATTATGTCACATGTTTAACGAACTTATGGCAGTTGTTTCAATAAATAATTCTTATACAAAAATAGCTTCGTGGTGATTAAATAAAATTTAAAGTAAAAATAATAAGAATATTACCTCACTTTTATTGCACTATTGACACTTTTATCATGTGTCAATAAGTTTATCTTCTGTAATAACTATTCTTATTATATTTTAGGCTCTTTATGGATAGCTCTATCATAGTTATAAATATGCCAAAAATATTTTACATATTCGAGTGTTTTCAGGCAATTAAATATATCTAGCAAATGTTTATATTGGTGGGGCTTATTCTGCAAGCAGCTTCTATGTCTACAAATTCTGAAGCAAGAATTTTCTATCACAATAATTTTTATCATTTAGGCTTTTACAATTTACAATTGCATGAAATAAAACAGAAATATTTTCCCAGTGATTTACTTGTGGTTTTTGTGGTCTTAATCATTCGAAGAAGAAAAATGCTGGATGAATTTTTTACCTGGCATTGATAGCATTTTGTGTCCAGACTAAATATTTGATTTCAAACAAGGTTATTAAATGAGAGATTAAGATTTAAAAGCTGGGTAGGAACATAGATTTCAATAAGGAATTTTCTATGAACATATTTTTCTTTTATGCATAAAATGAGACATTAATTTTATGACCATTTTGACCCAGTGTTTGTGAGTTTGGGCTCGACCATGGCCATATTCCTGACTGCTGTTCTGCTTGTGACTGAAAACTTACAAGTGATCTGCTTTCCATAAAGTGTTCCCTATAGATAGAAGGGTCTCTGTAATGTCTAACTTTACAGGCTTAGATAATTCACACTGCCACTGCTGGCCCTGACTAGGATGACATAAAATGAACATATGGTTAATTTTAAGTAAATTAAAGACATCCAAGGAAAAATGAATAGAAATCTCACTGCACTGTTTAAGGATGTCCCTTCTGCTTTTGGGGGGCAGTGTGCTTTCTCCTTCATGAATAAAGAATACTTTCAGGAAATAGGCCAGGAAACCCCAGATACCTCTAAATATATTTATGTCTCTGTTTTTCTTCTGGAAAACAACAACAAACAAAAAGGAAGTACTATGTTCTTGAACTTACTGTTAAATTAAAACTTGGTCTAAAGCTTGTAGACACTTCATAAAATCATTTTGTGAGAATCAGGTAGAGAAACTTCCATAAAAGTCTGATATTTGCTGCACTATTTTTGAGTTGTCTTTTGTAACTTTGAGTGCACTTGTACTTTATTGGCAAATATGAAGGCGAAATTTTTAATTAGCAAATACATTTATTAATGACTATAAGCACTTATAACAAATATAAACACTTATTCCCCAGTTCTAAGCATGACTATAACTCCTATTACTTAACAGCTAACTCCATTAATAACTACAACAACTATTATCTAACAACTAATATTAAACTTTTAGAAGGATACAGTCTTTGGGGCAGGTCCTCAGTCATCAGAACACCTCAGAAGTAGATCCTTTAAGGCACTTAGTCAGCAGTGTTTCTCCAGGAACATCTCAGATGTAGGTCCTTTAAGGTAAATTGACTGTGGTAGCTTCACTTGAAATGAGGCTTGAGGATTTCTTCTCTCTGGAATACCTCAGCTGTCTATAAGCCAACTTATTGAGTTTACATTAGCCACTCAGTCGCTCTGCATCAGTCTTTGGGGATGGCCACAGTTCCATTCAGGCCACTGTTTGAACTGGCTGAACCCCTCTAGGCAAAAGCTGTGTTGCAAGGTTTAGTCCTTGGCTGTTTGCTGTTTTGCTGAGGCCTTCTCTGCTTACCAGCTTCTTCCTGTCTCAGGAATAGATTACTGTAAATTTTCAGCTCTTTTTGAGATCAGCTTTTCAGTTCGGCAGTATTTTCTCCATCAGATGAAGCAAACCACCTTGCATCTCTTCCTCTCTAGTGTGGGAAGTCTCGGGCTCTGCCCACATTGTCCTTAAATAGGTTCTATCTTAGTTTCACCTGGTTTCAGGTTAATCTAGGCCCTGCCCACTTCATAAGTCTATTAGCAGGTGAGAACAATGCCAGGACATAAACCTTGTTTTTAGTCCATATGCTGCCATGCCAAGTGCCCACAGGTGCCAGGCTGAGTTTCATGACCCCTTTTAAGAGACTGTATCAGAAGCCCCTAGATATTCACTAAATCTAATTTATATTAATCTAACTCCCCTTACATAAATACTCCTTTACAAACATCCTGTTTACTCATTATTTCTTTGTTCAGTCAGTTACTCGTTAGTTCATTGAGAGACTTTAAGAGAACATAAGTTTTTCATTTCATACTACATGTTATATCTGTGTTCAGAGTGGAACACTAGGATAAATTCAAGAGATTCTGACGTAATGTAAAGCACCATTTATGTCATATCATCAATACAGTTCCCATTTCTAGGTAAGCCTTTTTGTAGCATGCAATTATTGTGGTTTGAGGAAAAACCATTTGAATCACTGTCACATTTGTTGTTCTATTTGCTAGGTACTAAGCAAAGGAAGACTACAAACTGTTCCTGCTTATGTACCATGTGACATTTTCATAAGAGATAAAGAAACCAACACTTGTTCATTTACTTTAATAAGGTTGAAAGATATTTTATTCCCTTAGTATGAAAATATTCAATTCCCCTTTTTTGTCTCACAAGATAATTCAGCTGAAATTGATGAGCATTTATTATCATACCCTATAGTACAAACCATGTCCCAAGTATTGGATTCCATAGATACTATGTCTCAGCAGAACTTGTAGTACAGATGTTAGGCAGAGTCAGAAGAATAAAAACTGTGAGAAACAAAGATAAGATATAAGTCTGGTAAAGGCTTTGTGTTAGGAAAGTGATCTGGTCTGTGAAAATCAGAAAAGCATTTAAGAGACACACTTCTTGGGGCATTGGCACTTTTATCATGGAATCAGTATAGTAGACAATATTAGAGTGAAAATGTCCACTAATTCTCCTGACTCGGTCAGCGTATTTGGGGTGGTATTATGTTTCCTATTCCAACTATGTCAGATTTCATCAAATGACTGGATTTGGCTAATAAAATGTTCTCCGTTTCCAAGAAAAAGCTTTCAGAGCCATCATATCACCCCACTGTTCTCTGTTCCTTTTGCTTGTGGAATGCTGTGTTCTCAAAAGCTGCTCCATTAGCTGGTTCTGAAAATGAGAAGGACAAAGAAAAGCCACATAATGAGGAAAATATTGGCAGAAAGCACACCTCTGGTCAATTAACCCACTAAGATTTTGGAGCTATTTGTTTCTGGAGCTAAATGCAATTAGCTTGACTGATAAAAGACAGGGTGAGAACATTCAAGACTGTACCTGTTCTGTCTCTTTCTCCCCACTCTTCATTCCCTCTCTGTCTCTCTGTCTCTGTCTGTCTCTTTCACACACGCACACACACACACACACACACACACACACACACACACACAGAACATAGATACATGGAAATAACTGAGCATCAATTTTATGACATTACAAAGTAGTGAAAGTAGTGTGTTCAACTTTAGGACAAAGGAGAATATGCATGGAAATACAATCTGTGTCTCAGTTGTGGAGGTCTTCATGAGTTTGGATGCTCAAAGTAATAGTCTTCAGTGGCCAACTTAGCAAGGAGTAAGTAAATGATACATAAACAATATCTATTAGAAGTACATCTATAGAAACATTAAGTCTAAGGATATAAAAGATAAAGCCTATATCAGCATGACTATCTTTAGGCTCTAAATTATTTGAGACTGTGTCAGATTCATTAGCAGAATTAACTAAATGATGAAAGAATTGCTAAGACTAAGATTGATTATTTCATAAATACTATGCAAACCCAAGATATAGCCATGATAGGTATCTGTAGATATCTATTGAACAAATGAAGTTTAGAACTGGAAAGAGACCCTGCAAGTAGAAGTCCTAACCATATGACAGCTGAAGAAGATCAGGGATTTGAGTTACAAATTTGATGGAGTGGGATGAGGAAGAAGCTGTTAAGTAGGCAAGAGAATAGATCTCATTTTGGGCAGTCTGCTGTTTAGACAGCCAGGGGATATAATATATTTGTGCACTTGCTCTGCCTTGTCTGTTCTGGATCTTTCTTTGTGATTCAGAACAAGATGTTTTGTTCCTTATTCTCTTTGGTTATCTATAAAATAGTGTGAGGAGTTGCACCTTGGCTATGTTTGGCTTGAATGTTCTCTAAACTTCATGCTTAAATAGCTTCTCTCTAGATGACAATATTATTTTACAGCACCTTTTGAGGAATGTGGATGTTTTAGCTACCCAGTATATGGCATTTCATTATAACAGTATGAAGTACTAAGGCAGTTGGAAATTTAGGTGATATTAAATAATCTGTTTGGCTAAAACACTTCTTACCGTGATTGATCAAAAGTAGGGGATTAACGCTCTTCCTTCTATTTTCAATATCTTTACATAACACCAATTATAATCTAGTGAATTTGTAAACTTCTTGCTAGAACCCATATCCTGTAAGTCACTTTCTGTCTTATCTTCATTGCTTCAAGCTCTTTCCTCACCAGTGTTCAATGATCCACTATAGAAATAATCTAACCAAGGTGTAAATCTGCAGTAATGATTTGTTTGAACAATTCTCTTTTCTGATCCAAGAAGGACCTGTAGAGAATTTAAAGAGCTTACAGGTAAATGTTAATAAAATGGAAAGTGTGTGCCTTAGAAAAGTTATGCCCAGTTTAAGCAACAAAGGTAAAAAGCACTAGGAATACAGTACTCAGAGTAATAAATCCTAGTATGAGCATTGTTTATCTACATATGCAGAATAGAAAACTCACACATCTCCCATTTCACCCAACTCAGTCCTTCAGGATGATTGCTGACTACTCACTATTGTTTTGTCTCTTATCCAGGTTAATTTTCATACATCATTTTATTTTCCACTTCAGCATCTATGTGTCTTCATACAGAAACTTTAAGTGACTAACTCAGAGAGCTACCTCTGCTAGGTGAGCAGTTCCTTCTCCCTATGTCTGCCTTCTATAATTTATTCTCTTACACTGAGATTTTTCATATTTGAAGTATTAGAGTAAATACAACTTTCTTACTTTTATTATTTTCTTTGCTTTGGAAAAAGACCCCAACATATTGATGTGTCTTTGCTAGGTCTTTGGATTTTAGACTGGAGATAGACTCCTGATTGAAACTTGAGACTACTGTGTTTTTAACTACATTCTTAACACTGAACAAAAACATGCCAGTTTTGAAACTCTAGTGGATGTCTGCCCATTGCTATCTTCTAGATGAAAAGATGAGCCAGTTTGCTCTTTTCCAGGCTTAATTGTCAATTATTAATTTTTTTCTTATCCAAATCAGATGTGATAGTTGACTTGAAGCCCAAAAACATTAAGAATTTCTCATACTGCATAGTATAATCCAAGTATAATTATGTTGTTCCCATTATAGGTATCAAATTAATCTACAGTTATCCATTTTTCTAAATTTCAAAATCTTATTTCTACAATTGAAATATTATATTTTATTTAAGGCTGGAGTTTGGACCTTATTCCTTTCTTTCTTTTTCATACATTTCTTTAATTATTGCCATACAGGGTTTGAAGATGACTCTAAGGAAGCAATGTTAGCAATGTGAACCCTGGAATCATAAATTTAAGTTTTTGTTTTCCAGCATATTAGATGACTAGCTTTGGCAATCCACTTAAATTTTTTGTTTAGCACATTCTTAATCTCTAACATAAAAATAGATATCTTTTACTCATAATGACATTATGAGGATCAAATAGCATTCACAAAAATGTTAGATGATCATAGGCTAATGTTCCAGGGATTGTTATTATGATTGCTATTTGCATTTCTGAATTATATTTTGTATCTTCTACAATCTGAATGTCTTTTTCTTGTTCTATGACAAAATCTATCAGTTTTGTAATATCTATTGCTCTAATTCTGATTGAATGAAGCCCTTTTCCAGCCAGTTTCCCAGAATTGCTCCTCATACTTAGCCTTTTGTCTCTGAGTGTGGAATTACCATTGCCTATCAACAGACATTGTCAATTCTCTTAGTAGAACAGATCTTTTAGTCTTCACTGTTGTCATTGTACATAAGCATTCCTTGTTTTGTGGTTGTTCTTGTTATTAATAGTTCTAAAACCAATGAGGACTGTCTATGCACCATCTGTCTTTAGTCTGTTGCATTCGGCAGAATATTTCACACTTCACAATATCAAAGGGTATTTATTGAAAAATATCTGTTAAGAAATGCTTAATATTATATGGTCATTGTTCTTGGTATGAAGAAATAACTATACATAGTCTCATTTAGTAAAAGGAAGGAAGTGGGAAATATTACAAATGATTTATTTACTTCTCAGGTACTGGTTACCTGGTATCTTTTACTCTATGTGTTCCATTTCTGACCTTGGGCCTTAGGACACTTAGAAACACCTCTAAATATGTTGACAAGTGAGAGGGAACAAGAGTTATTAAAACTTATTAACATCCAAAGCATAAATTTGCAGTATGCATCATATATAGGAATGCACTCTCTATGACTCCTGAAGACTGCTTGTAAGGAGAATTTATTGGCAGGTGATAGTAGTCAAGGAGAGGAGAATCAGTCTTTTTTGGGTATCACCACTGACAGGTTTCTTATGCTCTAGTGGATGTCTCCACACACATGCATATATAGGCAGCATTCATTGGCCTTAGTGGGTTATCCAAAATAAAAAAGGAGTGAATAAATAAATGAAAGGTGTGGGTTTTCTCTGGAAACATCAGGCCTGGCAAAGTAACAATTTATTTGAGGCATGAAGCAAGTCTAGTTCACCAGGACTCAGTAGCTGGTGTTGTTTCAAATGTCTAAGTCTCATACTGGGTAGCTTATTTTAGATATATTAAAGTACAGTAAATTTGGAGGGAAAATTTCCTGGTATGGTAAAATCCCATGTAGACAATGAGGCATAATTACATTGAAATTCTTCTCAAAGGACACATCAGTTCTTCTATGATAATGGGTTATAGGTAGTCTATAGATGATATCTTAAGGGCTAAGGGGAGAATCTGATGTGGCCTCCATCATAAAGAGAGCACACAACTCATCTGGTCTATCAATCACCTCTGGTCTTCTTTGTCGGAGTATATGGGAGCTCCTGGCTATAGAGATAGCATAGAGGTCACCTAGGCTATTAGCGACTACCATTCCCAGCCCTCTGGGTAGAAAACAGCTTCCTTTGAAGAAGACAACCCTGAGTGTTCAGCATTCCTGTTTTTCCCTAGTGCTTACTTGTGAGCCCAAGGACCTTTGTGTTTCTGGAAGGAATGGAAGAATGCAGGAAGGAAGGAAGGAAGGAAGGAAGGAAGGAAGGAAGGAAGGAAGG
>CAJQZJ010001511.1:248281-318733 GCA_907164525.1 Lophiomys imhausi | reverse complement strand
AGGAAGGAAGGAAGGAAGGAAGGAAGGAAGGAAGGAAGGAAGGAAGGAGAAACAAAAGCAAAAGTAGCAGCAGCAGCTACATCAGAAGAGAAGGAAGAGAATGAAGAGGGAGAGGAGGAGGTGAAAGAGGAGGGGGAAAAGTGTTGCAGGATATTCGATCACATTATGAACTCAGAGATGAGCCTGTGAACTGGAAAAGCCTGTTTCTTGTTATATGTGACTCAGCCCTAGTACAAACCTATAAACCTTTCTGTTTTCTGTAAACAAGTACTCCTGGTGTGGTTCAGCCCTAGCACACACCTTTAATCCAAGAGCTAAAGCAAGTCAACTATAGCTCAAGAGGAAACCACTAGATAAGGAATGAGCATAGGTAAACAGAAAAGAGGGACATGGAAATGAAGGGTATTTAAGACAGTGTGGAGAAGGAGATAAGGCTTTTTTTTTTTTTCTTCTGGGATGTTGGTAGAGTAGGAAGGTTATCTGGGTCCTTTTTATGTCTTTCTGGGCTAGCAGATTTTCATCCCAGTGTCTGGCTCCTGAGTCTTTATTGGTAAAATAGAATATCTGGGATTTTTTTTTTTTTGCTGTTAAAAACAACAGAGGAAGATAAGGAAAAATAGAGGTTGTTATAGATAGATAAAGTGAGAAAAATCTGCTTCCTGTTATGGAAAATGTTCATCTAGCTATTCCTCTATTCTTTCAAATCATTGTGACTCACTGTATATTTGTAGTGAAAATCACTGTCAAATAGAGGAGAAACCACAAGGATCTGTGCTATTAAGATTCACGAACACAGCTATCATTGGTGATATTTGTATTAAAAAATACGAAGAAATTCTGAAACCCCAAAGCAGAATAATTAGAAATAGAGTCTGAGAACTGGAGAAATTGTTCAGTAGTTAAGAATAATTGTTGCTATATCAGTGGACACCTATTGGTTCCCAGAATCCACAGAACCCAC
Source organism: Lophiomys imhausi (assembly GCA_907164525.1). Lineage (NCBI taxonomy): Eukaryota > Metazoa > Chordata > Mammalia > Rodentia > Muridae > Lophiomys > Lophiomys imhausi. Next base: position 317,772 of record CAJQZJ010001511.1, on the reverse strand, counting down.
AAGATAGCCCCCAAATAGCTAGAACTCCAGCTTCCTTTTCCAATTTCCATGAACTCTGGGCAAGCATATTGTCTAAATACATACATGCAAATAAACACTCAAACACATATAAAAATAAATACATAATTTAAAATGTATAGGCTTCACAACTATATATTGAAATCAGTAAAAACATTATTTTTATGATAATAAAATCAATCCAAATTGTAAGGAATGAATTATTAAATGTGAAATATCTGTCTCTTCAGAAAACTTTCTATAATATTTTATGAATCTTCTTATTTCATGAATTTTATTTATATTTTTGAGAACTTTGTACATGAGTAACGTGCTTATATCATTTCTCCCTTTCTCTCCTTTCTACAGCTTCTCCTTTGCCTCCTTCTCAAATTAATGGTCTTTTTTTATTCTTCAATTTTTATCATTACTGTTTTATGTACAACACACATGCATTTATAAACACAACCTAACTAATTCACTTATTGTTCCTTAGGTGTATAAGTATTCTTTAGGGCTGATGACTTGGGTTTAATGGTCTATCAGTAATTTGATATTCATGGAAGTTTTAAGCAAAAGGGAAAAAATGACCACTCAACTCTTTTTCTTTGTATTTCTTTTAAATATTACTAAGGACTTGTTTTAGAATAAGAGAAAATTAGGTACACACAGCAAAAACACATGCACGCGTGCACACGCGCGCACACACACCCACAAACACATAAACATAATCACTGATACTAAAATACAAGCATCGGTAAAGGTGATGGAATTAAAACCTATAAGATGGTATTTTGATTACAAATTGCATTCCAAATAAATATAAATAAGTTGTGATTACGTTTATTGCCATTTTGAACAAATGTCTGCCAGAAACAAGTAAGGAAGGGTTTCGTTTGCACAGGGAACTGTCTCCTTTCATTTTCTTCCTCCTGAGTCATCATAAGTTAAATTGCCTATATTTTAACATACTCTTGGTTGAATAAAATTTTATTTCTTCTTCCTTTTTTTCTCCAGTGGTTGATGGAAATACTCACTTGTACAGTCACTTCACTGAATGAACAGTCTTGTGTTTATAACTTTAATTTGAGGATTTGAGTGTAGACACAATATGCCCACTTGGAAACAAAGTACACAGTAAAAGAACTGAATGAATAAATAAATCAACATATAAAGTCACTAAGAGAAAGTGAAGTAGTAAAGTAAAAACAATGTTTTCTTGTTTCTCTTAAAAACAAGTCAATGGCTTAAATAAAAGAAACCAGAAGTAAAGATGTCAAAGAGACTCCAAGATGAGAGAAAATCTGGTAAATTTTACTAAAGTGTCCATTAGATTGCACCAAAAGGATAAACATGATGTGTCAGGATCATTTTTATATCCATTTTTGTGTGGAGGGGAATAATTTGGTGACTAATGGCACAGATTTATTTGTATGTGTTTTTTTGCAGCATGAAAAGATTGAATGATGTAGGTAAATATGGCCAGAGAAAAGCAGATTTTTCAGGCCAGATGAAATGTGCATCAGCAAAATGAGGCTGTAAACCTCTTCGCAAGGCTATGTCCAGAAATCTTCAATTTCTGTGTCTCTGAGCTGAGAGATCATTTCAGAAGTGTCTTTAAATCCAGTAGTGTTATTTTGCAGTCCTTTCCTTGAAAATGGACTTCTGTGACTCTTATTCTCAGAAACACCAACCCACACACTCATCAAATTGTCTTGGATTTGTTCTTTTAATATTGACAAAAGGATGGTATTGCATAAATAAATCAAACCCCTGTGATCTCAGTCTGACCCTAGTCACTGGTGCTGCCAACGCAATATATAAATAAATAAAGTCAACAGAGCAACAAGTCTATGCTCTGTGAGATTTAACAAAACCTTGAAATTAAGGCTTTAATTTTTCTTAAGGGCATTGCATTCAGGCAAACTCATGAGAGAAAATGATTTCCTTCAGGCAAATTTATAAAGTGAGAAGAAAAGATTCCTCACATTAGACTTCCTGTCTAACACATCCATCTGAGTATGTTGCTTTTGTCTTCTACTTTTTAGCCATATATACATATATATATATGTATATGTATATGTATATACATGGCCACTTCCATCTCCACTGCTTCCACCTTCCTCAAAGCCAACATTTTCCCTTTCTCTTCAGTGCTGATTTTCCCTATTTTCACAACCCATTACAGTAGGTGCAAAGCAATTTGCTTATCCATTTCATTCTATTTTCTACTGATTCCCCACTCACTCTCAGATATCTGTTAACAGGATCACTTCACTCAGCCGTGTCCTCGCTTAGGAAAGCTCAACACAGTCTTCCCACTTTCTGGAATGTCTCTGCATGAAGCTCAGAAGACTTGCTTTTTACTTGCTTCATCTGCCTGAATAGACCTGGTCTAACATCAACATTTTAGGCTGTGGAGATGGCTCAGTGGGATAGAGCACTTATTGTGAAAATATAAGGACCTGAGCTTGGATTGCCAGTACTCATGTAAATAATTATGCATGGCCACCCAAGCCTGTAATTCCAGATCTGAGTGGGTGAGCATAGGGAGGGCAGACAAAATCCCTGCCTCAAGAAAATAAGGCAGTTATTGATTGATAGCAACAGAAGGAGGCATCCAGCAATCTCTTAGTGTTTCTGGTTGGGAGACCACAGGCTTATAGACATCTGCACATGTGGTTACATGTGCTGCACATACCATGTACCAAGAGTAACCTTCTGCAGTCATGTCTGAGGAAGCACCCCTGACCATTATCTACTTTATGTCCATTACTTCTCCTTGAAATAATTTCATATTCTCTTTTTATTTGTTCCTTCATTAGAATTTATGCTCCATGAACTCTGAGAGTTTATCTTGTGTTCATTTGCCTATACAGAATCTGGGATAATGTTTTACTTCCATCCTACTCCTTATCATTTTATAAAAACCACTAGTGTTTTTTTCTTTCAATAAGACCACTAAAGCACTGAGCTATGCATTAATAACATTGAAAAGTGACATCAAAAGTATATTGGTATTTTGAATAAAGTATTTAATGTAAATATTGCTAAAAACAAGTCAAAGAAGGATGTGTTGGATTTTCATTATCATCCAAGAATAACACCTTATTTATAATGTAAGAATTTTATTTTCTATGCTATTGATACATTAATTGGAGGTAAGCAGGAAAAATCATAGCAAGCAAGAAGCATAGGGATAGCAAGTTGGACACACTTGCTCCATTGCTTTGGAAATGTACAATCACTGACCTCAGACCACACACCCATTGTTTAAACTGCAGCTCTTCCTTTGGCTATTCAAAGTAGGATTGGTTTGTCACCCATCACAACAGACCAAGTTCACTTGAAGATTTAAAAAATATATGGAAACATGTGCTTCTTTAGTATAAATGAAGATGCAAGGACCCTTGCTCCTCTGCCTTATACATACTAACACTTGGACACATGCCTCCTCCTCTGACTTATACAAAACACAGACACTATTTTTACTGCATATCTTTTTGGAATACATTGTTTTGAAAGTAATTTTGCATTGGTAACAGAAAGAAAAGATGTGAAGAAAACTCTGTTGCTCCCCCTGGCTTCCTCCTTTTATGTTTTACATACAACTCTCTGCTTTTCCAGGGAGATCATTGCCCTTGGTTAATAGAGTAGTCCTTAATTTTAAGAAATAGAAATATTCAGATACAAAGTTAACTCGGAGAGACACATTATAGGTTTCCTGGCAAGGCAGGTCTATAATACAACATTTCTTTGGGACATATTATTGGCTTTTTCTTTGGACTTGCTTGGTACCATTTTCTAAAGTTAAACCTCTGATGGGCAGTACAGAAGCAAATTGAGATCTGGAATTACTGCCTTTCACAGGCCACTGATGCCCAGTGCTTCCCTCTGGATGCTGAGTGCAGGAAAGAACATCACGGATGTCACCTTCGGAGTGAAGAATGGCAGCAGATTTTGTTGTTAACAGGAGTCCTATTATACTAACTTCCTACCTCAGTTGGAGCAGTGAGACCAGGCACAATTATGGGATATTTTAGCTAAGCAGATGTGCCTCAGTTCTTTGTAGAGATTACTCAAATCTTTTAAAGCTCAAGAGCAGAAATGACTTTCCCATAATGTTAGACTTGGGAAATCAAAGCAGTACCTCAGCATATTTTGCCCTGAAAACTTTATGCCAGCTTGTTATTCTGCATCAGGAGAGACCTTCCTAACTTGTGACAATGCTATTGCTCACAAAGAAGACAATGATCTGGAAAACGGGCAGAGATAGCTGAGGAATATTCTATTTGGAATATTCATCCAGGCCAATGGCAGGTGAAGGTTTTACTTGTGGGGCCACAACCCAGGGTTGGGGGAGAACACCGACATTTCTATAGACACTGTCCGAATATTAGAGTGCTTTTCCTGAAGAAGCTGCAGTAGAGCTGAGTTCAAGTTCTGGAAGGGAACTTTGGACTTGATTTCAGTATTCAAACTTTGCTAAGGTAGTTCAGAGACGGCCAGAACGTACACCATCCTTTTGCATATGGCAATGGAACTGATTATGACTCTCAGCCTCAATCAGTGCTTCCTGCCATTTTCCCCTTTGTCTCTGTAAAGGGAACACCTGGCTGACAGATTTCTCATTGAAATGTGGTACCCTCTAGATCAGCAAGCTCTCCTTGGTGGCATGCTACTTTTTTCTTGGAATAGGAAAAGATAGTTTCTGATTTAATTTGTGGTGAGCCTTGGTGATCTTCCCCACACACTTCACCTGGGCATCAAAGCATCCAGCACATAGTGATTATGGACCTGCAGTTATCTCCTTAGAGATAAATGGTTTTATAAGGAGAAGTGAATATTTCCAAGGTAATTTCATTCCTTCATTATCAACTATCTTGTAGGTGGAAAAAGATATTTTTGTTTATGTGTATTTGACCTCTTAGCTAAGAATAAATAAAAAATGTACTAAATATATAGAATGTTTATAAGTATTTATATGAGAATAAACTACTAAAAATTTCCTTATGTGAGGCTGGGAATATGACAAAGGTCAGTTACATGCCTGCTGAAACAGAAGAACCTCGGTTTAGATCCCCAGAACCCAGATAAAAATGTCACATGTGGTTGTGCATGTGTGTAACCTCTATGTGATGGACACATGGGGGTAAGACTGGTAGGGTTTGCTGACCAGCCAAACTAGTCAGCTGCAGAGTACCTGGTCCATGTGCACTCAAAGGCACACATATATACAGCACACACATCCATACACACATACACATGTACACACACACACACACAATGTATATTTATTATTTGATATTGAGTCTCATGAAGTCTGAATTGGCTTCAAACTTGCCAGATATATAAGAAAGGATGTGACTTCTGTCCCTCCTATTCTACCCCCTAAGTATTGGGGTTCCAGATACCCACTAACTCCACCACTGCCTGATTTGTGTGGTGTTGTGCTTCAAACCCAGGACTGCCTGCTAGCTACTGACCCAAGCAATCTATCAGCTGAGCAATATTCACAGTTGGCTTTATCTTTACTAAAATTTCTTTTTTATCATGATGCCTAGCAACTTTTTCAACTGCTGTGACAGATCTGGGAAAGAGTTGGTAATTCAATAGTCACTACAAGGATCATTTTAGTAATTCATTGGTACATTAATTCACTCAAAAATAAATAAAGGCTACAGATGCCAGGGAACCGATAAATAAAACAGTCAAAATATTCTTTCTTGATAAGCTTCATAGACAAATAGATTTGTTCAAGAAATTTGCATCCACATGTGTATTAGTGACCTGATGTCAGTTTTCCCAACAAAAAAGATACAGGTTACATTCAGACATAATTGTCTTTGTGTTAAAAATACAGCTGTGGAGCAAAACAGTGCAAATGGTAGCAAAAATTATTTTTTGTAAACACTTGGTCACTGTACAAGTGAGCTGAATGAGGTTCTGGATGGAGAAAGGTGTACCCCAAATCATAAGACTATTCAAAAACATCTGTATCATCAATAAATAAATCTATAGTTATTATATTTAGTTCCATTAGTTGCCATTAAAAAATTGAATGTGCACCTTGGTGTGCACTAATTATTTTATTATGATTCCAGAGATTACATACCAGAATTAAACAGTTGTTAGCTGTTTTTTGGGGACTTTCTGGGAGAGTTGGTTGGGTGCCTCTCTCCTAGTTCAGGTGCATGTCACCTTCCTTAGTTTTCCTTGGCTTGTGGTATCTGACCAATGTCTACCTCTTCCACTGCACGGTACTCGCTATATATATTTTGTGTCTGTGTTGTCACATGATTTCTTTTAAAATAAATTAAGCACTGGGTTTTCGATATGCCCTCATCTAGCCTGACCTTATCTTAACTTGATTCTTTTTACAATTAATACTATTTCCAGTATGATTCCATTCACCAGCACAGTGACTGGAGTTACAAAATACTTTTTCAGAGACACAATTCAGTGAGCCAAACACATTCTTTCATCATTTTAATGTAACACTAGGCTGCTTCTACTCTCAAAAGAATTGTTTTTGTCTTACTGTGATATTTTGTTGTTCAAGCCAGAAAAAAAGTTATACAGTGTAGAAAAACATTTACTGTGAAAACCACTTATGTTACTTCTTAAAATACAAAGCTGATTTTGATTTTGTGAACCTTGTATCTAATGCTTGGAAAGTAGACAAGTAAAATAATAGCAGTAACCATTCCTGGGCCTTTCCCTTAATTACATACCCTTGATTCTGCTTACTTTCTTAAACAAATAACATGTGCAAAGAAAAGGAAAAGAAAATCCATAATTCTAATTAAGATTAGCGACATTCACCTGTAGTACCCCATGGGAAACTGATCTGGGTTGGGGGTCCTCTGGGCTTCCTTACCTCTATAAATTCCAAGTAGGCTTACTTCCTGTCCTGGGAAGCAAGACCTGCTCTTGAGAATGTAACTCATTTGCAAGGTATTTCCAGAACAGAGAAAAAGTTGTGCCAAATGTTGCAAATCATCCATGATCTCTGCCATGAGACCCTCAACTGATTTCATTTACAAGCACAGAAAGCTAACTTTTATATGAGCTGCAGTCCTTCAAGGAAAGGATCTGTGTATACTTTGCTTTGCTGTCTTGCCCAGGCTCAACCTTCACAGGGAAGATGCTAGTTATATTTGCCAAGACATCCCCACACTTCTTTCTTCAAAAAGAAATGCATATTGTTTAATCAGGAAGACACAACAGGCTACAATTTTATCTTCCAATGGCCATGAAAAATAAGTTTAAATATTTCTATGATAATGTGATCTACTATAAATTAAGTGATAGAACTAAATAAATTTCTGTCAGTTGATGAGAGACATCAAAAGTTGTTAACATACCAAGGATTAAGAATCAGACTTTCCGAGATGGAATAAAGCAAGATTTTAGTAAACAAAAACCTATGTGCTAAAAATGACACTACATTGATAAATGGCTGGATCAGTTTTGGGAGAAAGATTCAGATACCATGTCAAGTATGACTTATATATTACTCTATATCTTCAGAATCATTCATTTTTGTTTTCACTGAAGAAAGGGTCAAAGTGTGATCAATAGCCAACTTTCTGAAACCACAATCCTTATCCAAACAATGTTCACCTCTTACCTGACTATCCCTGTTCTGTGGTGATCACGCATACCCAGTTCTTAGCATAAATGTCTCAACTCAGAAAATCCATCAGTTACAGACACATTGTAACAATTCATCTCCCGACTTAGGCCCCTGTAGAAAAAAATTAATTTTTTTGAAAATTAAATAAGATTTATTAAACAGACATTCTTGCACATGTGGATATAATTAGCCACCAGGAATTATGACTTTGAATTTTTGTTTTTATCAGTTCTGTAATAATTTATAAAATATACAGAAAACTAGCCAGTTTCCATGCATGTATAGATTATAGTATTGTTTTATTCTTTTTTTATAATTTATTTTTTTATTTCTTCAAGTTACATCTCAGTCACAATCCCTTCCTTACTCCCCCTTCCTGTCCCACCCTTCCACCCTCTTCCCCCCAAGAGCTCCCCCTTTCAGTCTAACAAATGGTTCCTTCTCTTATAACAGTAAATACTATACAAAACAACAGAAATAAATACGCCACATTTATGAGAGTTAAATGGCCCAACATACATTCCCAATGTCCAGTTCATACATATTTGGCCCCTGACTTTAACATTCTACCATCTAACCATCTCCATGAGTTTAAAGTTCTATATCTGACTCAGCTTTCATACTAACTTGCATCACAATTTTAAAAACATTTTCTTAGATCCAGAACACCCTCTTGATTCCTAAACAACTTAAAATTTAACTATGAGACTCTAGCTATCTATTCTTCAAACACCTCAGAGACCTGAGAGGGATAAATATATCTGCTTATATAGGAAGTGCAGGGCTGCATCATCCAAAACTAAGAAATGACATATCAGTGGCTGCCTGGACAGTTCCTGTTTTCTCTCCATATGTTACTGTATCAATCTTCAGCCTTTTGGTCCCTTTTCTCTGACAGACATTGATTGTAGAGCAAGAATTATGAAGGACTTACCTACCCTGTCTTGGCAGAGCTAGGCTGTCGACTTACCTGCTTCCAAGTTTTGTCCTTTTTGGACAGCAGTCTGTCTACAGTTGAAGCAAGGGGTTTTTGATGCCAAGAGATAGGCTTGCCACTAATTCAACCATCTCCCACTGGAGATTCTTCGATGCTCATCTTCTACTTGGAGTAGAATAGGGGGTGCTGTCAGGAGCTGATATGTCTCGATATCAAAAAAACCCTTAATTTAAGAAAATACCTTTGAATGCCACATTCTGCAGATCTCTTGGGGTTTTTGAAGATGCCCTATCTATCTCTTGTATTTAGATAAACAAATGTTACTTGTCTCGTAACAACTTGATTTCTGAGTAGCTTAGAGAATATCTGTGATAGACTGTCATAGTAGCTAAAAAAATGACATGCTTGCATGACTAGGAGTTTGTATTTCTTAACTCTCCTAAACGGTATAAGACGGTTAGTATCAAGAGACCAGAGCTTCAAATTTCATTTTTAAGTATCACTAGGTACAATACCTTTAAGAAGCATTACCTATAATTTTGTATCAATATACAAAGATCAATTCCAATGTGGCCAAATATACTTTTAATTTTGTGTCAATATACAAAGATCAATGCCTATGTAGCCCAATACAATCTTAATATTACGTCAATATACAAGGGTCAATACCATTGTGGCCAACTATAATCTTAATTTTGTATCAATATACAAAGATCAATAATGATGTAGTCCAATACAATCTTAATTTAGCGCAATATACAATGGTCAATACCACTTTAGCCAAATATAATACTAATTTTGTATCAATATACAAAGTTATGAGGGCATATTCAACAATCTGTCCTTTCTTCTTGGTCCTTCCCATACTATGACTATGTCCCATTTTTCTAAAGTCTGTGCACTCCTACATAGGAGAGAAAGAAGGATACAGAAAAGAAAAAGAAGGAAGTCCCTGGGTCTAACCTCCAAAACCCATTTAACAAGACCATTTAACAGCTTGTAGTTTCTTCCCCTAAATAACAAAGTTTTCTGTTATCCATCAATTAACCAAAAAGGGGGGGGGGAGAAACACTCTCCCCACCCTCTGGGCATGGGACGTCGCTCTCTTAAAATGACTTCCTGCTGATTTGGGTCGTAGTAAACCTGTTTGGGACACGAAATAGAATGGAAAAATGGTTAAACATGTTAGTACAATCCTTTTATGATCAGTCCTTTTGTGCTCAGCTGTTTAGATGTCCTAAGAAATTTGTAGACAGAAGCTGATCTTCCAGGATTTACTGAAGTTCTGGCTGGGGCAGTGTGTGGAGCTGAACAATCTTAGTGATTTTGAGTTGTTGTGGTTGTAGACTTTTAATGGAAACAGCTATTGAGGGAGTCTGCAAGGCTGAATCATCTGGGCCACTTGTCTTCTTTTGTGTCTGATTCTGTTTTCTGTTGAGGTTTCCTGAGGTTTCTGTTGTCCAGTTTTCCCTGGTTTCCTTGAATGGATGCTTTAAATCTCCTGGAAAGATAAGAACAGAGCCCTGCCCTAATCCTAACTCTGGGACAATTACCCTTTTTTTTTGGGGGGTGGGGGTAAGGTAATATTTCTCCTGAAGCAAATTTGGTTTTTTGACAATATATAAAGCATTATCTTTCAATCTGGATTAAAGAAGAAATTATTTTGTTATTTTGAGGCTAAACAAGCCTTAGTGTATATATTTTGAGATCTCAAAGGACAATTTGTTTGTATTGAGTAGGCCTTTTGTAAGTAGCTTTTAAACTTAAGTCATTCCAAATCCTATGTGTCTGTCTCTGCATTCTAATTATTGGGATCAAAGACCTGTGGTTCCCATCTGAAGGGATTAAAAATGTGCTTCAACACTCCTGGATAGAAGTTTTTCTCTATTTAGAGTTTGTTTTGTATCAGGCTGACCTTGAGCTCTGAGATCTGCCTGTTTCTGTCTCTAGTGTGTTGGGAATAAGGGTGTACTCTTCTTGAATGATGGGATTAAGGGTGTGCACCCTCACCACCCTGTTCCGTGTAACTCTAGAATTTATAAGACAAATAACTCTATAGTGCTCCTCCCATCTCTGCTGAAGTTAAAGGCATGGGTTAACACCACACATTTCATGTATTTTACCTTAGCTCTAAGTTTTTTCGACTCTTGGAAGTTTATAAAACCAGGTTGAATGGCTGTAACATTTATTTTATTTACAGTGTTTTAAAATTGTTACCTGCTTTTTTAATTAATAAATTTATTTTTTTGTTGCTTCAGGTTACATCTCTATCATATTGTCCTCTTTCCCTGATTCCAGCCCGACCCACCCATCCTCTACCCCCTAAACATTCCCTCTTGTTCCTCTGGGGTGAGGTGTCCCTACATAACAGTCCCTCGCCACAGTTCAGGAGACATGTGAGGGCCAAGAGCCTCTTCATACACTGGGGGCCTACGAGGCAGTACCGCCACTCAAAGGTGTCTCCTTGCTAGGAAGGGAAAAGTAGAAAAAGACCAACAAACACACAAACCCACAAAACCAAACAACAACAAAAAAAAAAAAAGAAAGGAAAAAGAAAAGAAGCCTATGTCCATGTTCCTTTTGGTGTGTTGGTTGTAGTAGAGATATCCTGTACTATATAGCTAAAATCCTATTATAAGTGAATAGATGCCATGTGCATCCTTCTGAGTCTCGGGCAGCTCACTCAGGATGAGCTTCTCTAGTTCCATCCATTTGGTTGCAAATTGCATAATTTCATTGTTTCTGATAGCTGAGTAATATTCCATTGTATATATGTACCACAGTTTTTCAATCCATTCTTCAGTTGAGGGACATCTGGGTTGTTTCCAATTTCTAGCTATTAAAAATAAGGCTGCTATGAACATAGATGAGGAGACTTCCCTATGACTCAATAAGGAGTCCTTTGGGTGTATACCCAGAAGTGGTATGGCTGGGTTCTGAGGCAAAGCTATTCCAAGATTTCTAAGATATCTCCAGACTGACCTCCATTATGGATGCACAAGCCTGCACTCCCACCAGCAATGGAGTAGGGTTCCCCTTTCTCCACACCCTCGCCAGCATGTGCTGTCATTTGAACTCTTTATCTTAGTCATTCTGACAGGTGTGAGATGGAATCTCAGAGTCATCTCGAGTTGCATTTCTCTGATGATTAAGGATGTTGAGCATTTCTTCAGGTGTCTCTTGGCCATTAGGGATTCCTCCTTTGTGAATGCTCTATTTAGCTCCATCTCCCATTTTTTGATTGGATTATTTGGTTTCTTTGCATTTGGTTTCTTGAGTTATTGTAGATTTTGGATATTAGCCCTCTTTCAGATGTGGGGTTGGTGAAGATTTTCTCCCAGTCTGTTGGTTGCCATTTTGTTTGAATGACAGTGTCTTTTGCCTTACAGAAGCTTTTGAGTTTCATGAGGTCCCATTTATTGATTGTTGATCTCAGGTCCTGAGCTGTTGGTGTTCTGTTCAGGAAGTTGTCACCTGTGCAAATGAGTTCGAGGGTTTCTCCCAATTTTCTTCTAGTAGATTTAGTGTGACCGGCCTTATGTTAAGGTCTTTGATCCACTTGGATTTAAGTTTTGTACAAGGAGATAAGTATGGGTCTAATTTCATTCTTTTACAAGTGGACATCCAGTTGGACCAGCACCATTTGTTGAAGATGCTGTCCTTCTTCCATTGTGCCATTTTGGCTTCTTTGTCAAAGATTAGTTTTCCATAGGTGTGTGGGTCCATGTTTGGGTCTTCAATTCGATTCCATTGATCTACTGGTCTGTTTCTATACCAATACCATGCTGTTTTTACTATTATTGCTCTGTAGTACACCTTGAAATCTGGGAAGGTGATACCTCCAGATGCTTTTTTATTGTACAGAATTGATTTAGCTATTCTGGGCTTTTTGTTGTTCCATACGAATTTGAGAATAGCTCTTTCCAGGTCTATAAAGAATTGTGTTGGTATTTTGATAGGAATTGCATTGAATCTGTATATTGCTTTTGGTAGGATAGCCATTTTTATTATGTTGATCCTACCTATCCATGAGCATGTGAGATCTTTCCATCTTCTAAAGGCCTCTTCCATTTCTTTCTTCAGGGGCTTGAAATTCTTGTTGTACAGGTCCTTTACTTCCTTGGTTAGAGTTACCCCCAGGTATTTTATATTGTTTGTGGCTATTGTGAAGGGGGTTGTTTCCCTTATTTCTTTCTCAGCCCATTTGTTTGTTGTATAAAGAAGGGCTTCTGATTTTTTTTGAATTAATTTTGTATCCAGCCACTTTGCTGAATGTGTTTATCAGCTATAAGAGTTCTCTTGTGGAATTTTTGGGGTCGCTTATATATAGTGTCATATCTTCTGCAAATAGGGATAATTTGACTTCTTTGTTTCCAAATTGTGTCCCCTTGATCTCTTTTAGTTGGCTTAATTGCTCTAGCAAGAACTTCAATTACTATATTGAAGAGATATGGTGAAAGTGGGCATCCTTGCTTTAGTTTAGAGGGAATGCTTCAAGTTTCTCTCCATTTAATTTGATGGTGGCCACTGGCTTGCTGTATATCGCCTTTATTATTTCTAAGTACAGTCCTTGTATGCCCGTTCTCTCCAGAACTTTTAGCTGGAAGGGGTGTTGGATTTTGTCAAATGCTTTTTCTGCATCTAGCGAGATTATCATGTGGTTTTTTTCTTTCATCTTGTTTATGTGGTGAATTACATTGATAGACTTTCGTATGATGAACCATCCCTGCTTTCCTGGGATGAAGCCTACTTGATCATGATGTATGATACTTTTGATATGTTCTTGAATTCGGTTTGCTAGTATTTTATTAAGTATTTTTGCATCTATGTTCGTGAGGGAGATTGTTCTGAGGTTCTCTTTCTTTGTTGGGTCTTTGTGTGGTTTAGGAATCAGAGTGACTGTGGCCTCATAGAATGAGTTTGGCAGTGTTCTTTCTTATTCTATGTGATGGAAGAGTTTGAAGAGTATTGGTGTTAGCTCCTCTTTGAAGGTCCAGTAGAATTCTGTGCTAAAGCTATCTGGCCCTGGACTTTTTTTGGTTGGGAGATTTTTAATGACTCTTTCTATTTCCTTGGGGGTTATTGGGCTGTTTAATCTGTTAATCTGATCTTAATTTAGTTTTGGTAGGTGGAATATATCGAGGAAATTATCCATTTCACTTAGGTTTTCAAATTTGGTGCAATACAGATTTTTTTTTTTTTACTTTATTTTTTATTTCTTCAAGTTACATCTCAATTGAAATCCCCTCCCTACCCCGCCTCCAGTCCCACGCTCCCACCCTCTTCCGCCTCAACCCACCCATCCCCTTCCTTTTTTTTAAGTTTAAGATATATCTTTTCCCCCCAACAGCTCCCCCTTTCAGTCCAACAAATGGCTCTTACTCTTATAATAATAAATACAATACAAAACAACAGAGGTAATTAGGCCAAAATTATGAGAGTTATATGGCTTGGCATACAATCCCAATGTCCAGTCTATATGTATTTGGCACCTGACTTCAACATTCTACTGTCGACCTATCTCCATGAATTTAAAGTTCTATATCCAACTCAACTTTCATCACAATTTAAAAAGCATCTTCTTAGAACACCCTCTTGATTCCCAAACAACTCAAAATTTAACTATGAGACTCTAGCTATCTATTCTTCAACCACCTCAGAGACCTGAGAGGGACAAATATATCTGATTATATAGGAAGTGCAGGGCTGCAGCTTCCCAAACTAAGAAATGACATACCAGTGGCTGCCTGGACAGCTCCCATTTTCTCTCCATACATTACAGCATCAATCTTCAGTCATTTGGCCCCATTTCTCTGACAGACATTGATTGTAGAGCAGGGGTTATGAAGGACTCGCCTACCCTGTCTTGGCAGAGCTAGGCTGTCGACTTACCTGCTTCCAAGTTTTGTCCTTTTTGGACAGCAGTCTGTCTACAGTTGAAGCAAGGGGTTTTTCCTACCCTGTCTTGGCAGAGTTAGGCTGTCGACTTCCCCGCTACCAAGTTTTGTCCTTTTTGGACAGCAGTCTGTCTGCAGTTGGTGCAAGGGGTTTTTTCATGCCAAGAGAAAGGCTTGCCACCAATTCAACCATCTTACACTGGAGGTTCTTCGATGCTTATCCTCTACTTGGAGTAGAATAGGGTTGCCGTCAGGCACTGAAATGTCTCGATATAAAAAAAAAATCTTGATTTAAGATACAGATTTTTAAAGTAGGACCCAAATATTCTCTGGATTTCCTCAATGTCTGTTGTTATTTCTCCCTTTTCATTTCTGCTTTTGTTGATTTGGGTTCTTTCCCTTTGCCTTTTAGTTAATTTGGCTAAGGGTCTGTCTATTTTGTTGATTTTCTCGAAGAACCAACTCTTGGTTTCATTGATTCTTTATATAGTTCTTTTTGTTTCTAAGTTGTTGGTTTCAGCCCTAAGTTTGATGATTTCCTGCGTTCTGCTCCTCTTGAGAGTGTTTGCTTCTTTTTTTTTTTTCAATTCATGCAGTTTAGCTGTTAATTCACTAATATGAGCTGTCACAGTTTTCTTTTTGAAGGCACTTAGTACTATGAACTTTCCTCGTAGCACAGCTTTCATTGTATCCCATAGGTTTGGGTATGTTGTGTCTTCATTGTCATTGGATTTTAAGAAGTCTTTGATTTCCTTCTTTATTTCTTTCCTGACCCAGTAGTCATCCAGTAAGGAGTTGTTCAATTTCCATGTGTGTGTAGGCTTTCTGTTGACTCTTGTGCTGTTGAAGACCAGCTTTATTCCATGGTGGACTAATAAGATACTAGGTGTTATTTCAATTTTCTTGTATCTGTTGAGACTATCTTTGTGTCCGACTATGTGGTCGATTTTGGAGAAGGTTCCATGAGGTGCTGAGAAGAAGGTGTATTCCTTTGTGTTTGGGTGAAATGTTCTGTAGATATCTGTTAGGTCCATTTGGTTCATGATCTCTGTTATACTCAATATTTCTCTGTTTGGCCTCAGTCTTGATGATCTGCCCATTATTGTGAGTGGGGTGTTGAAGTCTCCCACTACTAATGTGTTGTGATCGACGTGTGATTTAAGTTTTAGAAGCGTTTCTTTTACAAATGTAAGTGCCTTTGTATTTCTGGCATAGATATTCAATATTGAGATGTCCTCTTTATGAATATTCCCTTTAATGAGTACATAATGCCCTTCTCTGTCTTTTTTTATTAACTTCAGTTGGAAGTCTGTTTTGTTTGATATTAGGATGGCTACTCCAGCTTGCTTCCTGGGTCTGTTTACTTGGAAAACCTTTTCCCAGCCCTTTACTCTGAGGTAGTGTCTATCTTTGAACATGAGATGTGTTTCTTTTATGCAGCAAAAATATGGTTCTTGCTTGTGTATCCAATCTGTAAACCTGTGTCTTTTTATTGGGGAGTTGAGTCCATTGATGTTGATGGATATTAGTGACCTGGGGTTGTTAATACCCATTAGTTTGGTATAGTTGATCGTCCTGTGCTTCTTTTGGTTTAGTTGCTGTGGGGTTTTCTATTCCCTTTGTTTTCTTGGGTGTAGTTTTCTTCTCTGGGTTGGAATTATCCTTCTAGTATTTTCTGTAGGGCTTGGTTTGTGGGTAGATATTGTTTAAATTTGATTTTGTCATGGAATATCTTGTTTTCTCCATCTATGTTGATAGAGAGTTTTGCTGGGTATAGTAGTCTGGCTGGGCACCTATGTTCTCTCAGGACTTGTAGGATATCTGTCCAAGCCCTTCTAGCTTTTAATGTTTCTGAGAAGAAGTCAGGTGTAATTCTGATGGGTCTGCCATTGTATGTGACTTGATCTTTTTCTCTTACAGCTTTTAATATTCTTTCTTTGTTCTTTACATTTGGTGTTTCAATTATTATGTGGTGAGAGGAGTTTCTTTTCTGATCCAATCTGTTCGGTGTTCTGTAAGCCTCTTGGATTTTTATTGGCATCTCTTTTTTCAGGTTTGGGAAGTTTTCTTCTATCATTTTGTTGAAGATATTTCCTGGACCTTGGAGTCGGGAGTCTTCTCTTTCCTCTATGCCTAGAATTTTTAGGTTCTGTCTTTTCATTGAGTCCTTGATTTCTTGGATGTTGTGGGTGAGAGATTTTTTAGCCTTCTCATTTTCTTTGGATGTTGTACTGATTTCTTCCATCGAATCTTCCATGCCTGAGATCCTGTCTTCCATCTCTTGCATCCTATTTTTGATACTCACATCCGTAGTTGCGGTTCTCATCCCTTGATTGTCCACTTCCTCTTGTAACTCTGACTGTGTTTTCTTTATTGTTTCTATTTCTATTTTCATGTCTTTTATGGTATTGTTCGTTTTGTACACTTTCTTCTCCTGTTTGCTTGTTTTTGCCTGGAAATCTTTCATTGCTCTGTCCTTTTCCTGTTCAAGCTGAGTCACCGTGGCTTGGAGCTCTTAATGGTGTTATTCGTTGTTTTGACTTGTAAAATTGTGGCTTCTTTGAATTCCTTCATAGATTTAAGTTCTTCTTGAAGGGACTCTATTACTTTCCATAATGTAGACTTGTCATCATTTTCATGTGTTTCTGCTGTTGTGAGGTCATTCGAATTGGATGAGCTAGGATAGTTCTGCGTTGTTGGAGTCATATTTCCTTGATTTCTGTTTTTTCTTGGACCTTTGGCCATATGGATGTGTTTACCTGTCTGCTCTTGTCGTTTTCTGTGCTTGGATCCACAGGGGATGCTTTGGTGTAGCAGTCGAATTGCTTGGCTATCTGTCGTTGTTTACAGGGGGAGCTCAGGGTGACTGTGTGTCTAATAGCCTGAGGCACTGTGAGCTGGTGTAGCCTATTCCCAGGTAATGAGGAATGGCCCAGGATTGTTTCACTGCTCCTAAGTCAGTCTTCTCTATGTTGAACACTGAGTGATCAGCCTGTAGTGGTTCTGATGGTATGGACCTGTTTGCCCAGGCACAGATTCTGAGGACTCTGGTTGTTCCCACGGAGACTGAGAAGGCCTGGCTCCACGCCTAATATGTCTGGGTTTCCCAGAATAAATCTATGGTCCCCTGGTTTCTGGCTTCCTCGTTTTGGAGCGCTTGGCCTCTGTGAGTCTCCGCTGCTAGCTCTGCTTCTGTGTGCCTCTGTGCGCTCCCAGCCCTTCCACTTCACTGTGTGGGCTTCCCCCCTGGCTCCTCCACCGTGGGCGCAGCACCTCTGCCCTGCCCCCCTGTGCCGGCTTCTCCCGGCTCTGTCCCTGTGGGCTCAGTGTGTCTGCCCTTCCCCCTGTGCAGTCTTCCACCTGGCTCCTTAGCTGCGGGCGCGGGCCTCAGTCCTGCCTCCCTGTGTGGGCTTCTGCCCGGTTCATTAGCTGTGGGCGAGCATCTCTGCCCTGCCCCTGTTTGGTCTTCTGCCAGGCTCCTTAGCTGCGGATCTCCCACCGTGCCCCCTGTTTCTGCCTTGCTAAGACTTCAACTAGCCCGCAAAGTTTCCTAAATAGCTATAAGTTCTGCCTGTGGTGTGGGGAGCGTAGAAGACTAGTGAGTGATCCCCGAGTGGGATCTCATTCTGCCTGCTGTGTATTAGAGTCGATCTTACCAGGCGCCTCTCCAAATGGGAGTTCCCAAGTCCTGGATTTGTGGCTTCCGTGTCTGGGAGAGATGGGGGGAGAGCCTTGCCCTGGGACTTTTAACAGTCCCTTGGGAGCTATGTGTGTTCCCGGAGGGTCTAGCCCCTCCAGTTTTTGCACAGTGTCCAATAACTCTGTGCTTTTTATGGCTCCTTTCCCCACGTTCAAAATGCATCCATGCAGGCCACTGCCATCTTGGATCCCCCCGAAAAAAATTAATTTAATTACCTTGGCTCTATTTGTAGAAATAAAAAATTAAATTGTTTACTAGTATTCATATTATCATTAATTGATTGGCAGCCATTAATCTTTATCCCGCAATTATAAATGAGCACACACAGACACCATGTGGATTTGAACAAGCCTTGGACTTAATTGAACAATCTTGGCCCACCTAAGCTAGCTCTTTTTTTTTTTTTTTTTTTTTTTTGTTTTGGTTTTTCGAGACAGGGTTTCTCTGAATATCTCTGGCTGTCCTGGACTCGCTTTGTAGACCAGGCTGGCCTCGAACTCACAAAGATCCGCCTGCCTCTGCCTCCTAAGTGCTGGGATTAAAGGCGTGCGCCACCACCGCCCGGCCTAAGCTAGCTCTTAATTGTATTACCCAAATACGACCCCATATATACATATGTCCACTTGGACTGCTATTCTCCATGCTATGTCAATGTTCCTGGCTATGTAGAATGAGGATCTTCTTTCTAACCAATGGTGTGTGTCCTCCTTCTTCCTGCTCCTGGATGGAATGAATTAATCCTGTCTCTAAAGCACAGTCTTCCTGTTCTAATCTCATTAAGTCCCACCTTTGTCTGTCTTTGCCCAATCTCAGGCCTCAGCATTTTATTTTACCAATCAGAGTAATGTAAGTAACAGACAGCAAGCAGGACCAATTAATTAAGGTTTAGAATGCTTAACACTACACCATCAGCCCCTGAGATGAGGGCCACAATGGGGCCCAGTTGAGAGTTCACAGATGAAACATGCTTTGTCTGTATGGATTGAGTGATGAAGGAGGATGGGGACATTAAAATTTATGTGGTAAATTTGATTTAATAGAAACTTTGAGCTGGTTAGTACACTATTTCTTCTATATTCTCTAGGGTTCTTTGTCCTGATGCTATTTGTGTAGTTTTCCTAAAGATGGTACCCATAGGATTAAGCAGCCACTCTCATTTCTAGGAGGATACCTGGAATTGAATTTGAGCCTTCTTTATTTTTTTATGGACAGAATGTCGCTATTATGGATACTCTTTCCTCAAGGTGATGATGTTGAGGTGGGGATATTTCTGAGGTAACTAAACCATAATAATGAATCCTTCACGGATAAAATACTTCCCAATGAAAATAACCACAGAGTGCACAGGCATCCTCTCTACTGTGTGAGCACATGATGGCAGAACAAGCAATGCAAATCCAAATGGTAGCCATCACAATACCGAACCTGTTGGCTTCTTAGTAATGAGCTTTGTAATTGCCAGAATTGTGTGTGTGTGTGTGTGGGGGGGATTACTTGTATTATAGACACCAAGTTCGATGTATAAACTACACTATGCTATAGTAGTTTGAGTGGACTAGTGCAGTGATTTTTATGACCAATTTATCCCAGAATTTAGTAAAGAGGACATCTCTTTTCCACTGGTTTCTCTTTTAGTGAATTCAAATTACAAAATTGAATCTACTGAACAAATCTTCAGAATCAGATTTTGGGATGGTTTTTAACAATGATCTTACTTCTAGTAAAATGTAGGAAAATGGATAGACTCAGAATGGAAAATATTAAGGTTAGCTGTACAATATCTAAGGAAAAAAACTACACATAGTCTCCTTCATATGTGTAATATAACCAATAATATATGGATACATGTGAATAAATGCACATGTGGGTATAGTATAATATGCAGAAAATAATACAAAAAAGCTGGATTAAATATCAGATATGAGGGAGGACTAAATGTAGATAATAGACATAAACTACAAATGAGGATATAAATCTAAATGTTTTTCTAGTTGTGATCTTGTTGTGGATTTTTCAATTTGTTGAAGGATATGTACATAAATACATATTTGATAATGAAAAGTCTAGTTCTAATTGTATAACAGTTTATTGATAATAATAGACTTTGATGTTGCTAATTTGTATGTGTATGAGATTGCCAAGCTGACCAGATAAGAAGAAGGACAATGTTTTAAGAAAATAAAGCCTGGCTCAACAGGATCTGGCAGGTCGCTTAGAAATACTTGCTAAAGGACACATGAAAAATAGTGTTTATCATTCACATATTAAATAAGAGAATGGCTTCTAAATGAGCCTCCTCCTCTTCCAGAAACTAGGCCACTTCCGGCTGACCCATCACAAGGAGTTAATTATGAAGTTTCCAAGAAAAACTACAACTATGTCTTGTCGTTGACAATAAGGTTTAGCTCTATGTAGCTTTCACAGACAAAAATCCACAGTGAAAGAGTGAAACACAAGCTACCCTTGTGAGCATAAGAACAAAGGCAGCGTGTTTTGTTTTTTTTTTGATGACTAGCAGACACTTTCAAGGTCATAGATCAGTAATACATGCAAGATTAGTGACTGGAAATGCAAAGCAATGTTGGCAGCAGTCAATGGAATGAGTCAACATCAGCAGCTAAGAAGTAAGCTAAAGATGAAAACAAGATGGGGAATTCAATATGTGATTCTCCCTGTTATTAGGAGAGCAGAATGTGAATAGCAAAGAATAGATCATTTCCTGATTTGGGACCAAGGAGACATGTACAGAGCTTTTGGATACCATTGGCTCAGCCTACAATATGCCTAAAGAATAAATCTGTCACAATATCAATTACTTCAGAATTTCTTTAGCTTTTGCCATAAGTACTATAAAAAGCCTATAGACCAAACAACTCAAAGGTAACTTCATTCTTGGGTCCCTTGTATTTATTACACATAGAAGTTCTATTATTTAGGGGCTCTTATTTTATTCTCTGTGTAATAAATCTTCTCTTTAGAAAAGTTTTCAGTATATAATAAAACTCATTCTTAAACATATCCTTTGTTGACCATGATACTCATTCTTCAATTTTATGAGGGAAAGAATCCAGGGCTATTGATTCAGTAGAGGTACTGGCCACTGTGAACTTCCAGTGCCCTAGCCATGGAGGTAAGGCCATTTGAGGTAAGAAAGTCTCTATTGTTCTCAAAGATTTACAGTTTCTTGTTTCATCATGGCATAGTCAAATATGTTTGATTCAATCATGACCAACTTGGGCATTCATCTTTATATTTGCATGTCCTATATTCTTCATTCATGCCACCTAGAATTTGTTTAAATAGCTTGACTTCATATCTGTTTTGATCAAAGTCAGTACTACAAGATAACATATTTATGCATTGGAGTAAATTGAAGTATTTAAACAAATTATATGCAGTTTCTTTGTGATGGTGAGATAAAGTGAAATCAAAGGAGAAAGCAAAAAATTAAATTCAGAATGAAAATCACTAGACTTGTTCAACCACTATGGAAATCAGTGTGGTGATATCTTAGAAAACTTGGAATAGCTCTATCTCAAGACCCAGCCATACCACTTCTAGGTATACATCCAAATGATTCTTCATCAAACAACAAGGACATTTCCTCATCTTTGTTTATAGCACCCTTATTTGTAATAGCTAGAAACTGGAAACAACCCAGATGTCCCTCAACAGGTGAATGGATAAAAACAAAACAAAACAAAACAAAAAACTGTGGTATGTTTATACAATTTAATACTACTCAGCTATCAGAAACAAGGAAATCATGCAGTTTGCAGCCAAATGAATGGAACTAGAAAAGCTCATCCTGAGTGAGCTAACCCAGACTCAGAAAGATGCACATGGCATTTACTCACTTATAATTGGATTTTAGCCATATAGTACAGGATAAATATCCTACAACCAACACACCGAAGAAACAAGAACATAGACTTTGTTACCTCTTAGTGGGACATTTTACCCTAGTGGTGCTGCCATGTAGGCCCCCAGTACATGAGGAAACTCTTAGCCTTCAGACGACTGCTGAACAGGGGGCAGGGGTGGCTGATATGTAGGGACATCCCACTCCGGAGGAGTAGGATAGGAGGGAGAGGAGGGAGATGGTGGGAGAGTGGGACCAGGAGGGGTAGAAAGAGGGCACTGTGATGGAAATGTAACTTGAAGTAATAAATAAACATAAAAAAAATCACTAGAAAAATTTTCCTTCTATTTTCTTGATTACTAATTATGGTCTTCCTACTCTGAGGTCAGGAACTGAGGCATCTTTAGGTGATGAAACTACAAAGTTTTAGCTTACATGCTACTTTGCTCTTAATAGCATCCAACTGTAAGAGTAGAAAAAGATACAAGTATAAGGATTGTCATTCTTAAATATATGAAACAGAAGGATAAATATAAAAGTATGACAATGAAAGACAGTGTTTTGTCATTAGAACCATGTCAAGAAGAAGATAATGTTTCTCCAAGTATGAGAATGTTATAAGGATGCTACTGTTGATGTTCTAGGGCCATCTCTTGTTGTTCCACATGACTTCACTGGCACTCATGGATAGTTCAAAAATGCTGACAATTTCCTTAAACTAAAATGACTACTTTCCTTCTTCTTGGTATATTTTCTCTAACAGCAGACAAGTTCCCATATGCAATTTAAAAAAGAATGGCAGTTGTTATCTAGAGAAGAATGATAGTATTGTATCCTAAAAGATAAATTTCCCTTATGAGCGAATGAACCATAACAGATTGAAACCAAGGCATGGTCTACATGGTTTGTCAGAATATGTGTAGTGTAGTAGAGGTCTGAGGGTTCTCAGTAGGAACTCAGATATAAAGGCATCATTTCCTGGCAGTTACGATCCTAATCACACCACACCCTCATTATTTAGTGTTTGTTGTTGGAACAAAGCAAACTAAAACACTCAGCAAAGTTGGAAATTTATAATCTCTCTTTTGGTGTGGTGCAAACAAATCATATAAGGGATTGAGAGGTAATTACTTGACCTGACTTGGAACAACAGCAACAACTACAAAGCAGGACAACAGATATTAGGAGAAGAGTCAAGAGGCACCTAGTGATTTCAGGAAGCATCACTTGGTGTGCTGGAGAAGGAAAAGGAACTCTGTACCATGTACAGCATTACAATTACAAAGAGAATTGGCTGCAGTAATGTTTTGGAACCATAACCATAGGTGTGTGGGTTGTTCAATATCTGATCATAAGAATAGGTCTTCTATCCTTGACAATGATAATTATTACTATTTATTTGACAAATTGAATTGGGCCAGGAAGTGTGATGTGAATTGAATTATTCCACAAAATCTTTGTAACAGTGCTATGCGTTGGTTTCTACTGAGCTCCTTGTTTAATAAAGGGGAACAATAATCTTAGACAATTAATTCTTTATAGCGCTAGAGGGAAAACTGAGAATAAAATAAAGTAGCACTTTACTTCATCTTCAAAATTCAGAAAAAAAAATAGGAATTCTGAGTCCTTTGCATACTACAGGTGAGGAAACAGAAGTTTAGATGCTGATATACCAAAAACTGTGCACTGTGCGCAAGACAAAACCAGATGACACTTCTACTCTATTGTCCCTCACCATCAGCCTCTGAGAGTCACAACACAATTATTGTGGGTACATTTGAATGGTTTTCTAATACCTGATATATGTGCATATATGATCAAATTTCTAAAAAGTTCTAAATGTAAGTTGCCACTCCAATCTTTTCAGAGGATCGGATTTATTTTTTTTTGGGGGGGGTCCTTCCAGGAAATCTGCATAAATATGCATACATTTATACACAAATATATTATTCATCTAAAATATTTTCACAATTATTTCACTTTAATTTGCTATTTTCACATATATATTTAACTAGTTTCACTGCCTCGCTCCGTTTCATATACACAGTATACACATTATATATGTTTACATGTATATATATATATACACACACACGCATATGTGTATATATGCATATATGTGTATACATATACCATCCTTGTTTTTACATATGTTTTTATATTAACAGTCCTATCCTAGAGATGATTCTGCTATAAGCAGCAACAGTGTTCTTTTCCACCTGTTTTAATGGCTTTGTTACCTCTACAGAGGTTCTATGACTTAGTATTTACTCATGGCCATTTGTGCACTTCATCCTTTGCTATGACAGGCAATGCTGCAACAAGCATGTGTGATGTTAGCATTGCCAGTAGAATAATTTCTTGGCAGATCATATTGAAAGATCAAAGGATATTTCTACCTTGTTTTCTGTTAATTACCAGTTCGCATATTAAACATGGTAATTCCCAGAGGATTTTTCTGTGACTGATAGGTTGTTACAACATTTCTTTCTTCAAAAAGGATAGAGGGCATTTTAGGTGGCAAATGTCTTTGTAGTGTTTTTGACAGGACCTGCTGCTAGGGTCACCCCTGGCCTCCTTCAGTTTCTGTGTGTTCCTTAATCATTGTTTCAATACAGGCTACCCCTGTGCTGTCCCAGGTGCAAGACAACATCATGTAAACAGACATTCCAGAAACCAGAAGATCTCCATGGGGTGCAGGAGTCTGCTGCCAATCCCCAGATTAATTCAGGAATAGGACACATTCTTTGTGAAGATACACATGACCTTTAGTTCCATAACTTAGTATGTGGTTAAAAACAAAACATCTGATTTGTCTTGAGAGAGGCTTGAATAATCTAGACTTAAAAAAGAAGGAAAAAATCTTTTAGCCACTGTCAATTAATTTTCTGATTTCTTGCAATATTCAAAATGAAAAGTTAAAAACTAATAAATACATTCAAAGAGTTATGACACTTAGAACAAACATATTCTTGCCCACAAGAAGGAATTCATGCACTTGACACACTCAGTTCACTCTGTCTGTGACTTCATGTGATGTGCCAAACATTCAGATTCCTTTCCCAGTCTGTCTCTTTTCTTTCTGACCTTCTGACACCATCTACAATTGATGCTTGTTTCCAGGAAAGTGTCACTCTCTGCTTTCTGGTGTGAACTTTTTGAGTTCTCCAAATATGAAAAGTAAATACTTCGTTCCAGAATGTTTAAAATCTATGAACTTTCTTTTTTCCTAAAGCACTGGCTATGACTACTTCAGGCTTCTTTCACAACTATCCTGGAGGGTGCCAGAGATAAACTCTACTTACTAGTCCAGTAAGAAGCTGTCCATTAGTTTGTTTAATTGTTTTCTTGGAGTTTTAATTCTCCCTTTAGACTTTGAGTATCTTTGATGATGTTTTGTCTCCTTTAAATGTAGGCTCATTTGGTTTCCAAGCTACTCAAAAGTACAGTTTCACCAAAATTGCATGTTTTCTGGGTAACAGGACAGTTACTGTGTAACTTTATCCTACACTCCACAGTCAGGGAAACTCAGCATTTCCATCTTCTCAGCTAACTTCACAATTCTGTCAAAATGTCTTTAGACTGATATACATCCCTGGGCAGGCACTGCCAGATCTGTAGCAGATGAGGAATTCAGAGGAATGTCTGTGACACAGACAAAGCTGTTTTCCTTTTGGAGACTTGGGCGACTCTAAGTTGACAGAAACATCTGCAGGCTGACATGTCTCTATTAGGATTTCAACCCTCCAAAATTTGGGAATTACAAGGATTGACCTTAAAGGGTATATTAGAGATGTGCAGACAATTTATAATATGAAAGCATGACTTTTTGGAGCCTTCCTATTACATGGATGCACTGGTCAATGAGCTGGGTTCTCAGTCCCGTTTTTTCAAGCAATAGATGAGACACTCCAACCACAGAAAAATGTAGGGGTTAGATAAATTAGATTTAGAAAATATATAGGGGTTGCTGATAATGCTCTTCATGCCCCTCAGTCGGTAGAGCATGGGACTCTTAATCCCAGGGTCGTGGGTTCGTGCCCCACGTTGGGCGCCACCTGTAACCGAACTTTTAAATTATTATTTAACTCTTACTTATTTATTACTAAATTCACTTATAACAAACACCAACAATTTCTTAACTATTAATCCTATAAATTCCTACAACCCCTTTAACCTATCCACTAAACCTATTGATAATTATAACAACTACTTTCATAACCTTTTAGAATGATACAGTCTCTGGGGCAGGTCCTCAGTCGTCAGGAACACAGTCTTTGTTGTAGATTCTTTAACGCACTTAGCGTCCTTTTTCTGGATCTCTCGGATGCAGGTTCGTCAGGGTAAGTTGGTTATTGCAGTCTCACCTTAAATAAGGCTTCATACTTTCTTCTCTGTGGGAGACCCCAGCCGTCTGCAGGCCAACTTACTTCTTTTGAATCAAGAACTCAGCTGCTCTGCCTCAGTCCTTAAAGCCAGGCACAGTTTCCCCTAGGCCACTGATCGGACAGATCAAACCCCTCCAGGCAAAAGCTGAGCCACAGGGTCCAGTCCTTGGCCTTTTGGTGTCTTGTTCAGGCTTTCTTTGCTCACCAGCTTCTTTCTGCTTCAGGGAGAGAGCTGGCCATCAATGACCAGCCCTTTTTTCAGCAGCAGGACTCTTGGAGCTCTCTAGCACCAGGGGTCTCTTCTCTTCTGGGCTCCATGCACTGTCCTTAAATAGGAGGAACTCTGTTTCATCTTAATTTGGGCTCCGCCCACTTAGCAGCTGAAAACAATGTCAGGCCAGATACTTTGTTTCTTCAAGTCTATTGAGTCTTTCCTGTTTTTCCTGACTTCAACCTTGTTTTTCAGTCTATTAAGTCTTTCCTGTTTTTGCTGACTTCATGCTGATAATGCTCTTCATGCCCCGAATTAAGAGACAGTATCAGAAACTCCTATATATTTTCTAAATCTAATTTATCTAACCCCTACAGAAAAACTTATGCTTCTATATCTTGGTGAAACTAACATAGAATGGAAATGTCAATCAGCTGCTTAGAGGTCATTGGCTGGAAGTTTGTTTATAAACATTGTAAGCAGAGTTACCATGGAAAGGTTGATTATAAATAATAAATTATACTTGTCTTTCTCCATATTAATTTCAATGGAGGTTTGCAAACTTATAACTGGAAAGCTAGGAGGTGTGTAAACTTTAACGTGGCTGGCATGTCTAATTTGATTCCAGATCAACAGTAAAGAGGTCACCAACACTCTCCACAATTACTGTAACTGATCAATTTGTAAAGGAGCAAAGTGAGGTAACTCAGTGTTGGTGCAAGGACTATTTTCATATGCTACTTCTACAACTTGTGTTAGGCCACCTGCCAAGCTTATGGTGATCTAGTTGATGGAACAGAACAGGTAGCAGCCTTGAAGTGTTGCTCATTGTTCTATTATAACAACTACATCTAGAACAGACATTTTCTTCATTTGTCTTGTGTGTCTTTGTAGTTTTTCATAAATATGGTCAATATACCTACAAAATAACATGAGAAAACAAAGTGACAATGGAAACAAAACTAAAAATAATCTCCTTTGTCAGAAGAACAAAAGCAGAATAAAAGAAAGATGTTTTTACAATAGCAGTGCTGTCTTAAAATATTTTACATCCCCATTGTCATTTATGAGTATCACTTAATACTCCATGATGCCTTTGAAAGGTTGTAAAATTCAGAATTAGTGTGGCTTCTACAAATAAATAATAGAGGAAATATATAAAACATGAATAAACATAATGGTCCAAACCTGGTCAGCCTTCCTATTCTTTTTTTTCTTTTAATTTATTTATTTGTTGCTTCAGGTTACATCTCCATCATATTGACCTCTTTTCCCCCTTCCCGGCCCCTCCCTCCCACCCTCTACCCCCTAACCCTTCCATCCCACTCCTCTGGAGTGGAGTATCCCTACATAACAGTCCCCAGCCCCAGTTCAGAAGTCATATGAGGGCCAAGAGCCTCGTCATACACTGGAGGCCTACAAGGCAGCACCACTAGGGAAAAGTGTGTCATTGATGGGAAGAAAAAGAAAAAGTCTATGTTCATATTCCCTTTGGTGCATTGGTTGTAGTATAGATATCATGTACTATATGGCTAAAATCCGACTCTAAGTGAATAGATGCCATATGCGTCCTTCTGAGTCTGCGTTGGCTCACTCAGAATGAGCTTTTCTAGTTCCATCCATTTGGCTGCAACTTGCATAATTTTATTGTTCCTGTTCTTACAGCCTGAATTTTACAATCTCTTATGATTTCAGAAGTTTTGGACCTGCCATTTCTTTTGCTAGAATGGACCAGACATTTGCCATGGAAGGCTCCCAGTTAGCCAATGAGGATGCATAATCCAGTCTGCTTTGTTGTAACATAAGTTGGATAGTAGCAGGTGGCCTTGCCTGCTGTTTATAGTGGAGCCGGAGGAGTTCTGTCAGATGTTGCAGCTCCTCTTTATCTGCATGGTATTTGTGTAAATCACAAAAGAACAGATGGAGAACTAGTTACAGACCCCCTCCCCCCCACCCCACGCTCACCTCTTAGAAGCACAAACATGCTGCACTACTGGCTTTTCTGCAGAAGACCCACAGGG
The DNA here is from genome assembly GCA_907164525.1 of Lophiomys imhausi. Classification (NCBI taxonomy): domain Eukaryota; kingdom Metazoa; phylum Chordata; class Mammalia; order Rodentia; family Muridae; genus Lophiomys; species Lophiomys imhausi. Next base: position 289,120 of record CAJQZJ010001511.1, on the reverse strand, counting down.
GTTGGTTCCCCAACAGCTATAGCATAACCATTGTGCTTAGAAAATATCTAAATATATGAATTAGACAAAGAAAACAAAAGCACAGAGTGGCTTAAGTGACCACAGCTGTCAAATATGTATATTTTACCATTAAATTCTAGATTTAGGTGAAAACAACAGGAAAGCTATAGAAATACTATTTTTCTACCTGTTTTAGTGTCTTGTGGGTTATTTTGGTGATGACTCATGAGGGCAATGGCTCACCTCACATGTTCTTTTTTGTTGTTGTTGTTGGTAATGCAACCATTAAATTATGTGTCAGAATCTTCTCACAAAAACTCTAGACAATTTTCTAAACTTGTTCATGTTCACCTATACTGAAAATTATGTGAGAAGTTGGCCCATTCAAGTTTTAAAAATGTTTTTTTCAGGCATTTTTTATTTAATCACGTGCAATTGAAGCAAATATTTTTAATGCACATGATTGTTTAAATTGTGTTTAAGCTTCTTTATTTGTACCAGTGAATACATTGTGTGTGTGTGTGTGTGTGTGTGTGTGTGTGTGTGTGTGTGAGAGAGAGAAAGAGACTGTGTGCATACAGTGTTTATTAACCTTTAGTTAATTATTCTGCTTATAAGACATGTATGTGTAAAACAATGTATTTAATCCATTCAGGAGATCGGAAATAATTAAATTATTTAAGTTAAATTTATTTAATTATGAGGCTTTTAAGAATCTAAGCTATAATTTCAAGAGAATAAATCATTATGAGAAATAGTTTTAGAGTATGGCTTGCAAGAAAAATTTGTTGAAGACAAAGTGCTGGGTTAGGGAGGTCTTGACACAATATTTTAAGGGTACAATATGAAACACGGACTCTGATTTGCATGTGATCAAAGTTGCCTATTTACTATTGACTTTATTCATAATTTCAAAGTGTGTTCAAATAATGCACATCAAAAGTACATAAACTTGCTCACAGTTCTAGAGGACACCCAGTTGCTCATTAAAGAGACATTATTATTCAAAAATGAAACACTTTTTGTTTTTCTAGGAATCTTTCCTTTGTGGAGTGATGTTGTCATAAAAAATGATTACTGTGCATTAGTGAACTTATAAATGAAAACAAGGAAATATAGAACACTGCAAAATATTGAGATTTAATGACTATAATCATTGTCTTCTCTCAAGGATTCAAAAAGTGTTTATTTGTAAATTTTAACAGAGAAGTAAGCCATCAGGTGTGATATTCAGAGGTCAGTAATTGATTCTCCATAAATTCATGTCTGAAGAAAATAACCTTTTATGACAAGGTTTCCAAGTAGAGGTACTTTTTTCTCTACATATGACACTTAGTAATTTCTTTTTTTTTTTTTTTTTTTTTTTTTGGTTTTTCGAGACAGGGTTTCTCTGTGTAGCCCTGGCTGTCCTGGACTCACTTTGTAGACCAGGCTGGCCTCGAACTCGCAAAGATCCGCCTGCCTCTGCCTCCCAAGTGCTGGGATTAAAGGCGTGCGCCACCACCGCCCGGCTGACACTTAGTAATTTCTAAAGCCATTGTTTTTATTATATTTTATTTACAATTTTAATATAAATTTATTTATCATTTATTTGTATTTTTATTTATTTTTGGTGTCACTGTGTGGTGCTGAGGTCAGGGAACAGCTTAGTGGAGTTGCTTACTCTTTCCACCTTTTGATGGATTACAGAGATTAAACTCACATGACCAGGCGTGCAAGACATGTGTCTAATTCATGTGATTCATTTCACTGACTACTAGATATTTTTATTACCATACTGACTAGAGGTTAATGGTTAACTTGTACTTAGTAGGTGTAAAGGATTCTGCTAAAAAAGATAGACACATATAACTGTTATCTAAGTTTGATGTCAGTGCAAAAGTGTTTCAGAACCCCATGTGAGACACTTAAAACAATTTATTTATTATAAGTTCCATTTTAAGTGAATGAGACCCAATGTTTTATCTTGTCAATTATGTGCATGTGGGGGACACATAAAGGAAGAATGGCTTGAGAGTATTCTCTTTTTTAAAATATTTATTTATTACTTCAGGTTACATTTCCATCATCACAGTGCCCTCTTTCCACTCCTCCCAGTCCCACCCTCCCACCCTCTACCCCCTCAAATACAAGTCATACTCATGTAGTGGCGTTTTCTTTGAAAAGTGGTATAAATGTGTATTAACTATTCTAAAGCAATAGCATTATTAATCTACATAATGCTTGAAATAAAATTTGTTTTTAGCATGCCTCTCCATAATAGAGCATTCCACTTTTAAAACTTTTATCTTAAAAACAATCAAGTAGTTTTATTGGAGCTACTTTGAATCAGCTTAACACATTTCTACATATTCATATTTGTAGAGAGCTGCGATGTGCCGCGCCTTAAAGATGGCGCCGGTTTCCGCCTTTCACCAGCCCGATGGTGAGCGCTCTCAGTGGTAAACAAGTCCATATTTGGCAAAGACCACTGATCTGGCTTGCTTCCGCATACGTGGGCCTCTAAGATAGCACCACGTGGCTTGACTTGATTGGCTGTTCATATAGTATTTAGCCTGTGGGTTGGGTCTGCCCGGGCATTTGGAAGACTGTTTTCAAGGGACCTGAATAAACTGCTGGAGAAGAGCTTTTGCGAGTTGCGTCATCCTTGCTGGTCGAGGAGGACGCGACACATATTAAAAGATTTTACATCAAAGCAGGAATAAAATGGGGTCAGATTTTCATCATGTGAGATTAAGGATTTCCAAAACATTATGCTTCAGGTAATCAAACAGGGTAGGATTTTGTACTTCAGGCCATTTGGAATACTTGCTTTGGTAGTTTCTTTTCTTTTCCTTTTAATTTATTCATTTTAACATCGAATTTACAGCCCCCTCCATCTTCCCCTTGCAATCCTATCCTCCCACCCTCTGCCCCCATTTCTCGTCCCCTTATTCTTGGAGAAGCCACACCACCAAGAACAACCACCAGAGGAACTAACTGTTGCCTGGGAACTAACTGCAACCTCTTCCACTGTAGCCAGTCAATGCAGGCCAGCTAGGGGAATGGTATCTGCTGTAGGCAACAGAGTAGGTGTCATGGAAAGCCTCCGTCCAATTGGTAGGGAGTCCACATAGAGATTAAACTGTCCCTCAGCTCCATGAGTGTAGAGGGCCTGGATTTAGTTCATCTATGTTCTTTGACTGATGGTTCAGTCTCTGTGAGCCCCCATGGGCCTGGGTTAGATTCTTCTGTTGACCTTGTGTAGTTCTTGCTGCCTGATGATGCAAAGATAAAAGGAAAATTGCATAGTGCATTTTTTTCCATTAGGTCCTTATTCATTTTTGATACTCTCTTCATTGAAACTGGCGTTTGTCACAGGAAAGACTATAGTGGGGAAACCTCGTCAGTTTATATTAGAAAATATTTCTTATGTTCATTTTCATTATTCTTACATCATGTTATGAAGTTAATAAATGAAGGCACTCTTTTTGTACTGGACCATGGGGAGTAATTAAAATTCTGTTAAGGTCCAATATGAACTATAAACTATCAGGTATAAAAACTAATTACAAAGAACATTTAAGCTATAATAATCTAAATTTGACATGTAGTATTATTTAGTTTATTTCATTCTTGATAAATGGAGTAGGTGAATATGTGACATATACTCTGTATTTTTGTCAGAAAATATGAAATAATTGTACATTCCTAAAATAATCCTGACATGTGATTTTATGTCAAGGTTTCATCAAGGCAACTTGTGAATTTCATGAGTGAAAATTATTATCAATGCTTGTATGCTAAATATTTTTAAAATGTATATCATATATGATATATAATGTGAAATAGGAGAACAGTCTTCAATCATTCATAGTTGGTTTCCTTATAATCTTAAATTCATATATTTATTCCATGCAAAGCAAATTCTGTGACAAAGTCCCTGAACAAGCAATGGTTGGAAAAGGATTCTGTTTCATAGAATCAGTATGCATTCCCTATATGAAAAAACAGATGGAAACCTAACTGAATTTAATTTCAGCAAGTTGTCTAGTTCATGTAAAATTTCAAGGAACAGCATTTAGGAAACAGTACTTCAGAGTGTCTGTTAATATTGTTATTATCCTTGTAATTGATCTTGTTTGGTCTTGTCTTAAATCTTGTTCCCCAACTACTAACTGCTTATTTTTGTTTCTTTTTAACTTTTCCACTCAAGATACAGACGGGAGATGATGTTAACTGTTTTTCTACTGATTATATTTTTAAAATGATTCAGTGAGTATAAGTCAATGAAGAGTTTTTCATTCTCTTTGGGACCATATCTCCTTAGCCAAAATAGTGAGCAATATTTATGTGGTGGTTTGTTTAAAAATGACCCACATAGGCTCATGTATTTGTATGTATAGGATTAGGAGGTGTGGCCTTGTTGGAGTAAGTATGGCCTTGTTGAAGGAAATGTGCCAGTTGGGGTGGACTTTGATGTTTCAAGAGCCCTAGCCAGACCCAATAGCTCTGTCTCTTCCTGCTCCTGGATCATTTTGATGTAGAACTCTCAGCTCCTTCTACAGCTTCCTGTCTGCCTGCATGGTGCCTTGTTTTCCACCATGCTGATAATGGACTAAACCTCTGAAATTGTAAACAAGCTTCAGTTAAATGCTTTCCTTTTTAAGAGTTGCCATGGTCACAGTGTCTCTTCACAGCAATAGAACATTGACTAAAACAATCCCCAAACAAATAAAAACAAATAGCAACATTCAATGAAAGTTCAACTTGTTTTGTATAAAAATTATGCATCACAGTAAAGGTCAAGACTGCACTTCTCTCTTAACATTTCAGAATTATTACCATACCATAAGGTAAGTACAGATAGCAACACTGATGCATACATGCAATTGAATTTATAAGCTTACCCAAGGTCACTTCTTTATTGTTATAAGTGCTGACTTCTTATAGTTCATGCTTGATGGCCAAATTTAACACATCATCTATTATCTTCTATATTCTTTCCTACTAACCTCAAGTTGCAAAAGCCAGTTTGTCATAAGAACTCAGGCCTACGGGGTACATTCTTCTAAATCTTTACCTACCTGTTTCCTGCAATCGAGGTATGCTGTGCGAGATAAAGATGATGTGCTCAGAGCAGAGTACAAATTGGCGAAAACCTTTATCTAATATTCAATGAAGTTAGAGAAGACTGAATGAGTTTTAAAAATGTATCATTATTCATATCCAAGGCTTCCTCTGCACTTCTGTGCACCATCTGGTCTTGATTGTCAAAGTGCCAAAATACCATAAGGAAAGTTGTTTTTTGTGGTATTTCCAGTCCAACCAGAATCAGAAAGTACCAAAAATCTCTTGAGAAAATCTGTTGTCATAGGACACAAAATCTAGTTTGTCAGATCAAGAAGTTTAAGAAAAGTAGCTAAAATCACACTATGTTCCAAATTTAAATCCTTAACAAAGAAAGAATATTTAAGGTTTACCAGATGTCACACACACAGAACCAATCCTACTACTTCTTCGTACACATATTCCATTTTTTGATATGCTAAACTTCTTCACAGTCTTTGGTTTGTTTACTCCTATTCTGTTTGTGCATTCATTTTTGGAGAATGTTTATAGACAAAGCAACAACATGTTTAATGAGAAATGAGTGGCGAAAAGAAGCATCTATCAAATGGCTTACACCAAATGTACAATTTTTGTTAGATTACATATAAAACTGTACAAAAATACCTTATATATTTCTATTTATGAGGCTTCTGTTGGCTATAGAGTTCTTCTAAGTGTCTTTCTACTTCTGTACATGGCATCACAACTTGTCAAAGAATCTTGAATCTTCAGAAAATCAATCTTCATTGTAAACATACTGCCAGAAGGTTTAGAATGGGTTGTTCAATTTGGCAGAATTTTCTCTTTCATTCAGTCCCCATACCACCCTTGATTTATTTGATACTGACTTCCATTCAGTGTAATTGAGTTCAATTAAAAAAAAAACTGCCTTGGCACAGGTAAAGATGTTAAACGATGTATGCTTGTACGGCAATCATTAAATTGAGCAAAGAAATGTAACATGCATGCATTCTCCTAAAGCAAATTTCTTACAATGCAAATTCTAAGCTTTTGTGTCTGACAGATTCAAAACTGAGTTCTATACCTGCCGTTTGTGTAACCTTGGGCTATTTACTGGCTTCTGTGATCTTCACATTTTTCATCTGAAAATGTAAAACCAATTATTTTGCTGAGATGAAAGGGTCAATGAACTATATAATAATAAAGTCTGGGAGTATAGCAGGTGCTTCATTACCTTATCAATGATAGTTTTATTGGAGGATTATGAAATAATAAACAGCTGCAGGACAGATGCTTAGGGAATTGAGTATGACAAGAATGCCTAGTAATTTGTGGTTAAGTTCTATTTTATCATTTGAAAGGAGATGTTACTATGGGCCTGCAACTCACAGAGGCTACAGAGGAAACAATAATACACTCCACTTGGAATATGACTCATTCAGTTCATGTAGGCTATGTTTTAAATGTTTTGTTGCATTAAATGTAATGGCTTTAGAAGGATAAGATTTTAGCTGAGATATTTCTGAATTAATGTAAATTACTTCTTTCATTCAAACATTACTACATTATTTGGTATGCCCTTGGCCCAGTCGCATACAGAAACGTTTTTCCAAACGCAAAGTAATTCAAATCTTTATATTTGGTATCTCTGTGTGTGTGTGTGTGTGTGTGTGTGTGTGTGTGTGTGTGTGTGTGTGGATGTTTGGAGCCCAGACGTTGGTGTCAAGTGTCTTCCTTTATAACTCTCCAGTTTTATTTTGAGACAGGATCTCTCAATGAATCTGAAGCTCAAGGTTCTACACTTAGTTTCTTATTCTTTCATGGTAATAGAACCATTTCCTAGATCCACAAACAAATGTAGGAAAACGAAAGTCGTGTCTTTGAATTTTAGGATTGTATTGTGTCTTCTAAGTGTATGCTAGTGTAGTTTGCCTGAAAACAAAATCTGTTCCGTAGACAAATTGTCAGTTTCATTGTTTCTGTGTAACATTTCTTTTCCAGTTCAAAGACTGACAGGACCCTCATGAAGGCACACCCTCTAAATAGTTTTTTAGAGAAGTAGAGCACTGATATACCAGGGTCTACTCATTAAATCCAAATTCTTGGATCCCAAAGTAATAGCATTTAACCTAGTTGTCATCCTGTCTGATTCCTTTAGTATATACAATCTTAATATTCTGCTATTGTACTCTCTTGAATCACTGAAATGAACTGAATCACTTTAATCCATGTTTCATGAAGCTATCTTCTCTTTCTACAATTCTCACATAATCCATGTAATAACACAATTAAAGTGTCACCTTTTATGCTTTTATAAAGCACCAAAGAAGTTCAAAAACCCATCTTTAGGAGAACTTTACCTGAACCTTCCTCCTTCAGCTCTGAGCAGATTAAGTGGGATGTGCAGCTTCTGGCAATTGCTTTCTTAACTCCTGTCACCAGCTCTGGGGTTCATTGCCCAAGCAAAGCTAACATAAGCATTTTTCTTTGAATGATAAAACATATAGAGTATTCCGTTTGAGCTTTGAGACATTGTCTTATTAAGAATGCAATCTGTCAAGAAAAGCAAAGATTGTCAGAAAAGAACTTCATTGTCTCTGTGTTATGTTACAATACCTTTATTAGAAGGTGGCATTCCCGAGGCTGCACCTGTCACTTGGGTTTGGGTGCTGGCCAGAAATGAAAGGAAACAGCAATGTGCAGTTAAAATCTGAATGGCACAACAGTACATGGCTATGAAAAACATGAGAGCTTGAACAGTTGCTTGGATGGAAACTGTGTGTGTGTGTGTGTGTGTGTGTGTGTGTGTAGTGTGTGTGTGTGTGTGTGTGTGTGTGTGTGTGTGTGTATCCGTCTGTCTGTCCATGTCAGAATGCAGAGATTTGGTGACAGTTACTTGATATAATGGCTTACTTGCTCTTCCCTATTCTTTTAGCCCTATAGAAATTTGTGGGACCTTTATTAGCTTGTAGTTTGAAGTATTGACCTTAGTTAATGAAAATTGAAAATTTAGTAATAAATATCAGTATTAATAAATCATCCACTTGATGAAAACCAGTTAGAAGAGGAAAATAGCACATGTGTTTATGTGTTGCTATCTATCTGGTGACTCTTTCTCTACAAATATCCATATATATATATGTGTGTGTGTGTGGTAGATCAAATTTTTTTGCTCTAAAGAAATATGCTTTCTTTAATGTTCTCCCTTGAATTTCTGGTTCTAAATTATTGAGAATATATAGAAACTATGCTTATTGATTTCACAAATGTTCTTGAGGTACTCAGGTGGGTAAATGCAGTAAGTTTTCTTTTCTCTCCCTTCTGTTTCATGGTAGCTGCAGGCAAGGGGCTTGGAGAAGGAGATGAGGTAGAAAACTAACCTGAACCTGAAGGCAGTGGAAAAAATTGTTGTTGCTATCTATTCCTGGATACTTAATTAAATGACAGAAATAGTACCTGCTTAAGGAAATCTAGAGCATCTCTTAAAAAACAAACTATAAATCAAAGTAGGCAGAGTTTCTTTTCATTAATTGAAGTGGGATTTAATTCCTGGGAACTTTGATTGAGAAATGAGACAATAAGCCAAATTGCCTTTCCAACCAAATTAATTGTTAGTTGTTGCTGGTTTCCTAGTTGAAGACTTCAGTAAGAAGGCTTCTTGGCTTTTGCTCCATATATCTGGTGACCTTGGAAAGTGATGAGTTTATAGCATGTGACCATGTGGCTCTCACCACTGTGTGGTAAGTGCAGGGTTCCCAGCAGTCTCAGTGGGGGAGCAGAAAGAGTGATTAACTGGGTCCCTTTGAACAGGATGCCAAAACATTCCTCCTCGGACTCAAATGAAACTTCAACCTGGGTTACTTAAGTTATTGAATATATTCTAGCACATACATGAGGTTTTGTGTGAAGATTTATAGAGGTACTGAGAGTTGGTGTAAATTGAACATGTGAAATGGATTATATTCGGTTTTGTATATCTTATTTATCTCCATAGTTCCGGGTGAAGGTTAAAGAAAGTTTCAGGTCATTCAGATTTTTTAGCATGGTATATTTTGCTTTTCCATTTCTTCCGGGAATTTTTGTCTAACTGGAGTGTTTGTTTATGGTGAGAAATGATACTTAAAAGCTACAATATGCTTTACTGAAATGTGAAGTGCTTCTGAACTTTAAAATCAATCGCATCGATTCAATTGTAGAACGTAAGTGAAGAATAATGTTTTTTATGTTCATTGCCTTCTAATTTACATAAGATAGAAGATGTTAATATACTCCAGAGTCTTTGTGGAAAATTATGATTTAAAGAAAATAGGAAATTAGTTTCATTTGTAATGGATTTATATTCCAAATATTAAAACATACAGTCTATAACTTAAACCCCACAACTCTCCCATCTCCTTTCTTATGAAAGAACATTTCTGGCCAATAGTTGGCCACAATGGTATTGACCCTTGCATATGGACGTAATATTAAGATTATATTGGGCTACATAGGCATTGATCTTGGTATATTGATACATAATTAAGAGTATATTTAACCACAATTGAATAGATCTTTGTATATTGATACAAATTTAAAGATAATGCTTCCCAATGGTATCATACCTAGAGATACTTAAAAATAAAATGTGAAGCTCTGACCACTTGATACCAACCGTCTAAAACGGTCTAGGATAGTTAAAACATACTCCTAGTCATGCAAACATGTCTCTTTGTTAGCTACTATGACAGTCTATCACAGATATTCTTTAAACTACCCAGTAATCAAGTTGCTAAGAGACAAGCAACATTTGCTTATCTAAATACAAGAGATGGTTAGGGCATCTTCAAAAACCCCTAGAGATCTGCAGAATATGGCATTCAAAGATGTTATCTTAAATCAAGATTTTTTTTTGATATCGAGACATATCAGCGCCTGACAGCACCCCCTATTCTACTCCAAGTAGAAGATAAGCATCGAAGAACCTCCACTGTAAGATGGTTGAATTAGTGGCAAGCCTTTCTCTTGGCATGAAAAAACCCCTTGCACCAACTGCAGACAGACTGCTGTCCAAAAAGGACAAAACTTGGTAGCAGGGAAGTCGACAGCCTAACTCTGCCAAGACAGGGTAGGTAAGTCCTTCATAATTCCTGCTCTACAACAAATGTCTGTCAGAGAAACAGGACCCAAAGGCTGAAGATTGATGCTGGAATGTATGGAGAGAAAATGGGAACTGTCCAGGCAGTTACTGGTATGTTCTTTCTTAGTTTTGGAAGCTGCAGGCTCTGCACTTCCTATATAAGCAAATATATTTATCCCTCTCAGGTCTCTGAGGTGGTTGAAGAATAGACAGATAGAATCTTATAGTTAAATTTTGAACTGTTTAGGAATCAAGAGGGTGTTATAGATCTAAGAAGATACTCTTAAAAGTGTGTTGAAAGATAGTATGAATGTTGAGTCACATATAGACCTTTAAACTCATGGAGGTGGGTAGATAGTAGAATGTTAAAGTCAGGGGCCAAATAGGTATAAACTGAACATTGGGAAGGTATACTGGGCCAATTTAATCTCATAAATGTGGCATAATTATATCTATTGTTTTGTATAATACTTACTGTTATAAGAGAAGGAACCAGCTGTTGGACTGAAAGGGGAAACCTCTGGAGGGAAGAGGGTGGAAGGGCGGGTTGGGAAGGGGGAATAGGGAGGGGTTTGTTACTGAGATGTAACTTGAAGAAAAAAAAATAAAGTATTTATAAAAAAAAAAAAAAGAAAAAAAAAAAAAAGAAAGAACATTTCTGAATTCTAGCTTGAATCAGGGCAGCCTTTGACAGCTGCTCAATTGCTGTTATAAGCAACATAGGTTTTGGCTAAAATTTCAGTAAAAGTTAAAAACAAAGGCATCTCTATGGAAATTTTTAATTTGTAGAAATATTCAACATTCAGTATAGGACTTACAAATTTTAAAATATTTCCCATTAAAAGGGCATCTAAATAACTTCCTTTGAATATGTTTATAGTCTCCTCTGCCCCATAAATTGAGTTGTTTTGTATCTGAATTTAATCCTTTATCGATTTACATTGCTGACATTAAGGTGATATGAAATCACAAAATGTGGAAGTGAATATGACATTCACTTGTTTGAGCAAGTGAATGTCATTTGCTTATGGGTAATTTATAGACATCATTGGCATGATATCTTGCCTATTTAGGTTGAAATAAAACTCTCTTACGTTGTGCTGAATTTTTTCTCTTTACACATTCTGAGACTCAATTTTCATACCTACAAAAAGGGGGCACGATTTCTTTCCCCCTTTTGGTAAGAATTCCATACTTGCAATTCAGCTACTTCCATGACTTACATTAGAAAGTGCTCCACAATGAGACCTCAGTGCTTACTTTTCATGGGTCTACAATGTCCTGATCTATATTCACCCCTGGCATGTTTGCTGACATGAGAAGACAAGTGGGTCTCCTTTGTCATTGTTTAGGATTTGATTATGCTGTAGAAATAAATACATGTACTAAGGGATAAATTAGAGAGTTTTTGTCATGGAAATACCTGAAGTGAAGGATAAATTAGGGAGGTGAAAATGACCCCATAAATTCTTATAAAGTGAATATTGGGGTCACAGTAGGAATTCTTTTTTTTTTATGAAGAAAAGTATTTAATTATGGGTGACTTGCAGTTCAGAGATTTAGTCCATTATCATTTTGGTGGGAAGCATGGTGATACACAGGCAGACATGTGCTGGAGAAGGAGCTGAAAGTTCTACATGTAGATCAGCAGCCATCAGGAAGTATAAGTGAACCACTGTGCCTGCCTTGATCTTCTGAAACCTCCAAGATTAACCTCAGTGACACTCTTCCTCCAACAAGACCACATCTACTCCAGCAAGGCCACACCTCCTAAGAGTGCTACTTCTTATGAGCCTTTGGGAGCCATTTTCATTTAGACCACAGCAGAGAGTATATAGGTCCAAATAAGATGGGATGAGCTCTGAGAAAACCCCTCACATCATATCGGATGACATCACAGACATAGGAATATGTAGAACAGAGCACATGGTCAAGGCAGAAAGCCAAATTGCCAGGAGTAGACAGGGTCACTTTTGTTGTTGTTTGTTTTGTTTTAGGCTGTGTTTCTATGTGTTCTTTGCTGTCTTAGAAGTATCTCTATAGAACAGACTGGCCTTGAACTCCCAGAGATCCACCTGTTTCTGTCTTCCTAATGCTGGGATAAAAGGTGTGCACCACTAGCACCCTGTTAGGGGTTACTTTTTTATGGAAACCTAGAAACTCTTAGAAACTTACTTGTCTTCCAAGAGAACTAGTTTTCTGCCTTCTTTTTTTTTTAAATACTTTATTTTTTTTTTCTTCAACTTACATCTCAGTCACAAAACCCCTCCCTATTCCCCCTTCCTATCCCACCCTTTCACCCTCTTCCCCCCAGAAGTTTCCCCTTTCAGTCCAACAGATGGTTCCTTCTTTTATAACAGTAAATACTATACAAAACAACAGATATAAATATGCCACATTTATGAGAATTAAATGGCCCAGTATACCTTCCCAATGTCCAGTTTATACATATTTGGCCCCTGACTTTAACATTCTACTATCTAACCATCTCCATGAGTTTAAAGGTCTATATCTGACTCAACATTCATACTAACTTGCAACACACTTTTAAGAGTATCTTCTTAGATCTGTAACACCCTCTTCATTCCTAAACAACTCAAAATTTAACTATGAGACTCTAGCTGTATATTCTTCAACCACCTCAGAGACCTGAGAGGGATAAATATATCTGCTTATATAGGAAGTGCAGGACCTGCAGCTTCCAAAACTAAGAAATGACATACCAGTGACTGCCTGGACAGTTCCCATTTTCTCTCCATACATTCCTGCATCAGTCTTCAGCCTTTGGGTCCTGTTTCTCTGACAGACATTTGTTGTAGAGCAGGGATTATGAAGGACTTACCTACCCTGTCTTGGCAGAGTTAGGCTGTCGACTTCCCTGCTACCAAGTTTTGTTCTTTTTGGACAGCAGTCTGTCTGCATTTGGAGCAATGGGTTTTTTCATGCCAAGAGATAGGCTTGCCACTAATTCAACCATCTCACACTGGAGATTCTTCGATGCTTATCTTCTACTTGGAGTAGAATAGGGGGTGCTGTCAGGAGCTGATATGTCTCGATATAAAAAAAAATCTTAATTTAAGATAACATCTTTGAATGCCATATTCTGCAGATCTCTTGGGGTTTTTGAAGATGCCCTATCCATCTCTTGTATTTAGATAAGCAAATGATGCTTGTCTCTTAATAACTTGATTACTGGGTAGTTTAGAGAATATCTGAGATAGAATGTCATAGTAGCTAACAAAGTGACATGTTTGCATGACTAGGAGTTTGTTTTACTTAACTATCCTAGACCGTTTTAGACGGTTGGTATCAAGAGGCCAGAGCTTCACATTTTATTTTTAAGTATCTCTAGGTATGATACCATTAGGAAGCGTTACCTTTAAATTTGTATCAATATACAAAGATCTATTCAATTGTGGTTAAATATACTCTTAATTATGTATCAATATACAAAGATCAATGCCTATGTAGCCCAATACAATCTTAATATTACGTCCATATACAAGGGTCAATACCATTGTGGCCAACTATAATCTTAATTTTGTATCAATATACAAAGATCAATACCGATGTAATCCAATACAATCTTATTTTTGCACAATAAACAATGGTCAATACCACTTTAGCCAAATATACTACTAATTTTGTATCAATATACAAAGGTATAAGGGCATATTCAATAATCTGCCCCTTCTTCATGGACCTTCCTGTGCTATGTCTATGTCTCATTTTTCTCAAGCCTATGCACTCCTAGATAGGAGAGGAAGAAGGATACAGAAAAGGAAAAGTAGGAAGTCCCTGGGGCTAACCTCCAAAACCCATTAAACAGGACCATTTATCAGCTTGTAATCTCTTCCCCTAAATATCAGAGTTTTCAGTTATCCTTCAAATAACCAAAAAGAAGGGTGGAGAAACACCTTCCCCACTCTCTGGGCATGGGACGTGATCTCTTAAAGTGACTTCCTGCTGATTTGGGTCGTAGTAGACCTGTTTGGGGCCCGAACCCAAATAGAAAAAATGGTTAAAAATGTTAGTACACTCCTTTTATGTTCAGTCCTTCTGTTCTCAGCTGTTTAGATGACCTAAGGAGTTTGTAGGCAGAAGCTGATCTTGCAGGCTTCACTGAGGTTCCGGCCGGGGAATTGTGTAGAGCTGAACGGTCCCAGCGACATTGGATTGCCGTGGTGGTTGCAGGCCCCCGATGGAGACAGCTATTAAGGAAGTCTGCCAGGCAGAATCAGCTGGGTCACTCGTCCTCCTTGGTGACTGATTCTGCTCTCTGCTGAGGTTTCCGCTGTCCAGCCATCCCCAGGCTCCCCTAATGGACGCTTCAATTGTCCTGGAAAGATAAGAAGAGAGCCCTGCCCCAATCCCAACCCTGGGACAGTTACCCTCTTTTTTTTGGGGGGGGGGCTAGGTAGTACTTCTCCTGAAGCAAATTTGGCCTTCCAACAACATACAAAGCGTTATCTTTTAATCTCGGTTAAAGAAGAAATCATTCTGTCACCTTGGAGCTAAACCAGCTCCAGTGTATATATTTTGAGATCCCAAAGGACAATCTGCCTGCATCGAGAAGGCCTTTTGTAAGTAGCCTCCAAACCTAGGTCCCTCCAAATACCATGTGTGTGTCTCTGAACTCTAATTATTGGGATCAGAGACCTGTGTTTCCCATCTGAAGGGATCAAAGATGTGTTCCACCACACCTGGATCGAAGTCTTTCTCTATTTAGAGTTTGCCCTGCATCAGGCTGACCCTGAGCTACGGGATCTGCCCGTTTCTGTCTCCAGTGTGCTGGGAGCTGGGACCAAGGGTGAACTCTTCTTGAATGGTGGGACAAAGAGTATGCACCCTCACCACCCCGCTCCGTATGACTCCAGAATACATAAGACCACCAACTCTACGGTGCTCCCCCCGTCTCAGCTGAAGTCAAAGGCATGGGCCAACACCACAATTCTCTTGTATTTTACCTTAGCTCCACGTCTTCTCGACACCTGGAGGTCTGCAAAACCAGGCCGAATGGCTGTATCCTCTATTCCTTTCATAGTGTTTCAGCCCTGCCACCTGCCCTTTTTTTTTAGTTAATAAATTTATTTGTTTGCTGCTTCAGGTTACATCCTTATCATATTGTCCTCTTTTCCCGCTTCCCAGCCCCACCCTCCCATGCTCTACCCCTTGACCCTTCCATCTTGTTCCTCTAGGGTGGAGTGTCCCTGCCTAACAGTCTATCACAACAGATCAGGAGTCATATGAGGACCAAGAGCCTCTTCATTCACCTGGGGCCTACGAGGCAGTACAGCCACTGAAAGGTGTCTCCTTGCTACTGGGGGAATGCTAAAAAAACGACCAACAAACACACAAACCCACAAAAACAAAGAATATCAACAAAAAAAGAGAGGAAAAAGAGAAGGAAAAAGGAAAAAGAAAAAAGAAAAAAAGAGGAAGGAAAAAGAAAAAGATAAAAAAAAAACGTTTATGTCCATGTTCCTTTTGGTGTGTTGGTTGTATTACAGATATCCTGTACGATATAGTTAAAATCCTACTATAAGTGAATAGATGCCATGTGCATCCTTCTGAGACTGGGTTAGCTCACTCAGGATGAGCTCCTCTAGATCCATCCATTTGGTTGCAAATTGCATGATTTCATTGTTTCTGATAGCTGAGTAATATTCCATTGTATAGATGTACCACAATTTTTAAATCCATTCTTCAGTTGAGGGACATCTGGGTTGTTTCCAGTTTCTAGCTATTACAAATAAGGCTGCTATGAACATAGATGAGGAGACTTCCCTATGTCTCCGTGAGAGGTCCTTTGGGTGTATACGGAGAAGTGGTATGGCTGGTTCTTGAGGCAAGGTTATTCCTAGATTTCTAAGATATCGCCAGACAGACCTCCATAGTGGTTGCACAAGCCTGCACTCCCACCAGCAATGGAGTAGGGTACCCCTTTCTCCACACCCTCGCCAGCATGCGCTATCATTTGAGCTCTTTATCCTAGCCATTCTAACAGGTGTTAGGTGGAATCTCAGGGTCGTCTTGAGTTGCATTTCTCTGATGATTAAGGATGTTGGACATTTCTTCAGGTGTCTCGCAGCCCTTAGGGATTCCTCCTTTGTGAATTCTCTATTTAGCTCCATCTCCCATTTTTTGATTGGATTATTTGGTTTCTTGGCATTTAGTTTCTTGAGTTCTTTGTAGATTTTAGATAATAGCCCTCTATCAGATGTGGGGTTGGTGAAGATTTTCTCCCAGTCTGTTGGTTGCCGTTTTGTTCGAATGACAGTGTCTTTGCCTTACAGAAGCTTTTCAGTTTCATGAGGTCCCATTTATTGATCGTTGATCTCAGGTCCTGAGCTGTTGGTGTTCTGTTCAGGAAGTTGTCATCTGTGCCAATGAGTTCGAGGGTTTCTCCTACTTTTTCTACTAGTATATTTAGTGTGGCCGGCTTTATGTTAAGGTCTTTGATCCACTTGGATTTAAGTTTGGTACAAGGTGATAGGTATGGTTCTAAGTTCATTCTTTTACAGGTGGACATCCAGTTGGACCAGCACCATTTGTTGAAGATGATGTCCTTCTTCCATTGTGTGGTTTTGGCTTCTTTGTCAAAGATTAGTTGGCCATAGGTGTGTGGGTCCATGTTTGGGTCTTCAGTTCGATTCCATTGATCCACTGGTCTGTTTCTAACCAGTACCATGCTGTTTTTATTACTGTTGCTCTGTAGTACAGCTTGAAATCTGTGATGGTAATACCTCCAGATGTTTTTCCATTGTACAGGATTGATTTAGCTATTCTGGTCTTTTTGTTGTTCCACATGAAGTTGAGAATAGCTTTTTCCAGGTCTATAAAGAATTGTGTTGGTATTTTGATAGGAATTGCATTAAATCTATATATTGCTTTTGGTAGGATAGCCATTTTTATTATGTTGATCTTACCTATCCATGAGCATGGGAGATCTTTCCATCTTCTAAAGGCCTCTTCCATTTCTTTCTCAGGGGCTTGAAGTTCTTGTTTTATAGGTCCTTTACATGCTTGGTTAGAGTTACCTCCAGGTATTTTATGTTGTTTGTGGCTATTGTGAAGGGGTTGTTTCCCTTATTTCTTTCTCGGTATATTTGTTTGTTGTATAAAGAAGGGCTTCTGATTTTTTTGAGTTAATTTTGTATCCAGCCACCTTGCTGAAGTTGTTTATCAGCTGTAAGAGTTCTTTGGTGGAGTTTTTGGGGTCGCTTATGTATATTAACATATCATCTGTGAATAGGGATAATTTGACTTCTTCATTTCCAATTCTTATCCCTTTGATCTCCTTTAGTTGTCTTATTGCTCTAGCAAGGACTTCAAGTACTATATTGAAGAGATATGGTGAAAGTGGACATCCTTGTTTTGTCCCTGACTTTAGAGGAAATGCTTCAAGCTTCTCTCCATTTAATTTGATGTTGGCTACTGGCTTGCTGTATATTGCCTTTATTATTTCTAGGTATGGTCCTTGTATGCCCGTTCTCTCCAGAACTTTTAGCATGAAGGGGTGTTGGATTTTGTCAAATGCTTTTTCTGCATCTAGCGAGGTTATCATGTGGTTTTTTTCTTTCAGCTTGTTTATGTGGTGAATTACATTGATAGACTTTCGTATATTGAACCATCCCTGCATTCCATGGATGAAGCCTACTTGATCATGGTGTATGATACTTTCGATGTTCTTGAATTCGGTTTGCTAGTATTTTATTATTTTTGCATCTATGTTCATGAGGGAGATTGGTCTGAAGTTCTCTTTCTTTGTTGGGTTTGTGTGGTTTAGGAATCAGAATGACAGTCGCCTCATAGAATGAGTTTGGCAGTGTTCTTTCTGTTTCTATGCGGTAGAAGAGTTTTAAAAGTAATGGTGTTAGTTCCTCTTTGAAGGTCCGGTAGAATTCCGTGCTAAAGCCATCTGGCCCTGGGCTTTTTTTGGTTGGGAGATTATTAATGACTGTTTCTATTTCCTTGGGTGTTATTGGGCTGTTTAAGCTGTTAATCTGATTTTGATTTAGTTTTGGTAGGTGGAATTTATCAAGGAAATTGTCCATTTCGCTTAGGTTTTCAAATTTAGTGGAATATTGATTTTTAAAGTAATGCCCAAATATTTTCTGGATCTCCTCAATATCTGTTGTTATTTCTCCCTTTTCATTTCTGATTTTGTTGATTTGTGTTCTTACCCTTTGCCTTTTAGTTAATTTGGCTAGGGGTCTGTCTATTTTGTTGATTTTCTCAAAGAACCAACTCTTGGTTTCATTGATTCTTTGTATAGTTCTTTTTGATTCTAAGTTGTTGATTTCAACCCTAAGTTTGATGATTTCCTGCCTTCTGCTCTTCTTGGGAGTGTTTGTTTCTTTTTTTTTCCAATTCACCCAGCTTATCTGTTAGTTCACTAATATGAGCTGTCACAATTTTCTTTTTGAAAGCACTTAATGCTATGAAATTTCCTCATAGCACAGCTTTCAATGTATCCCATAGGTTTGGGTATGTTGTGTCTTCATTGTCGTTGGATTTTAAGAAGTCTTCGATTTCCTTCTTTATTTCTTCCCTGACCCAGTGTTCATCCAGTAAGGAGATGTTCAATTTCCATGTGAGTGTAGGCTTTCTCTTGATTCTTTTGCTGTTGAAGACCAGCTTTATTCCCTGGTGGTCTGATAAGATACAAGGTGTTATTTCAATTTTCTTGTATCTATTGAGACTATCCTTGTAACCAACTATGTGTTCGATTTTGGAGAAGGTTCCGTGGGGTGCTTAGAAAAAGGTGTATTCCTTTGTGTTTGGGTGAAACATTCTGTAGATATCTGTTAGGTCCATTTGTTTCATGATCTCTGTTAGACTCAATATTTCTCTGTTTGTCTTCTGTCTTGATGATCTGTCCATTGTTGTGAGTGGGGTGTTTAAGTCTCCCACTACTAATGTGTTGTGATCGACGTGCACTTTAAGTTTTAGAAGTGTTTCTTTTATGAAAGTAAGTGCCTTTGTATTTGGGGCATAGATGTTCAGTATTGAAATTTCCTCTTGATGAATATTCCCTTTAATGAGTATATAGTGCCCTTCTTTGTCTTTCTTCATTAACTTCAGTTTGAAGTCTGTTTTGTTTGATATTAGGATGTCTACTCCAGCTTGCTTCCTGGGTCCATTTACTTGGAAAACCTTTTCCCATCCCTTTACTCTGAGGCAGTGTCTATCTTTGATAGTTAGATGTGTCTCTTGTATACAGCATAAGGAAAGGTCTTGCGTGCGGATCCACTCTGTAGACCTATGTCTTTTTATTGGGGAGTTCAGTCCATTGATGTTGATGGATATTAGTGACCTGGGGTTATTATTTCCCATTAGTTTGGTATAGGTGGTGGTCCTGTGCCTCTTTTTTTTTTAGTTGCTGAGGGGTTTTCTATTCCGTTTGTTTTCTTGGGTGGAGTTTTCTTCTCTGGGTTGGGATTTTCCTTCTAGGATTTTCTGTAGGGCTGGGTTTGTGGGTAGATATTGTTTAAATTTGATTTTGTCATTGAATATCCTGTTTTCTCCATCTATGTTGATAGACAGTTTTGCTGGGTAAAGTAGTCTGGCTGGGCACCCATGAAATCTCAGGACTTGTAGTATATCTGACCAGGCCCTTCTAGTTTTTAAAGTTTCTGAGGAGAAGTCATGTGTAATCCTGATTGATTTGCCATTGTATGTGACTTGACCTTTTTCTCTTACAGCTTTTAATATTCTTTCTTTGTTCTGTACATTTGGTGTTTCAATTATTATGTGGCGAGAGGAGTTTCTTTTCTGATCTAATCTGTTTGGTGTTCTGTAAGCCTCTTGGATTTTTATTGGCATCTCTTTTTTCAGGTTTGGGAAGTTTTCCTCTATGATTTTTTGAAGATATTTCCTGGACCTTGGAGTCGGGAGTCCTCTCTTTCCTCTATACCTATAATTCTTATGTTCCGTCTTTTCATTGAGTCCTTGATTTCTTGGATGTTGTGGGTGAGAAATTTTTTAGCCTTCTCATTTTCTTTGGATGTTGTACTGATTTCTTCCATCGAATCTTCCATGCCTGAGATCCTGTCTTCCATCTCTTCCATCCTATTTTTGATACTCTCATCCGTAGTTCCTGTTCTCATCCATTGATTCTCCACTTTCTCTTTTAACTCTGACTGTGTTTTCTTTATTGTTTCTATTTCTATTTTCATGTCTTGTATGGTTTTGTTCGTTTTGTACATTTCCTTCTCCAGCTTGCTTGTTTTTGTATGAAAATCTTTCATGGCTTTGTCCTTTTCCTGTTCAAGCTCTGTCACCTTGGCTTGGAGCTCTTTAATGATGTTGTTCCTTGTTTTGACTTGTAAGATTGTGGCTTCTTTGAATTCCTTCATAGATTTAAGTTCTTCTTGAAGCGACTCTATCACTTTCCATAATGCAGAATTGTCAACGTTTTCATGTGTTTCTGTTGGTGTGAGGTCATCCAAATTCGATGAGCTAGGATAATTCTGCTTTGTTGGAGTCATATTTCCTTGAATTCTATTTTGTTTGAACCTTTGGCCATTGGATGCGTTTAGCTGTCGGTTCTTGTCGTTTTCTGTGCTTGGATCCACAATGGATGATTTGGTGCATGGAACTATTTACTTGGCTATCTGTAGTTGCTTACAGGGGGATTTCAGGGTCACTGTGGTTTTAATCGCCTGAGGCACTGTGAGCTGGAGCAGCCTATTCCCAGGTTGTGAGTAATGGTCTGGGATTGTTTCACTGCTCCCAATTCAGACTTCTCTATGTTGCACTCTGAGTTATCAGCCTGTAATGGTTCTGACGGTATGGACCTGTTTGCCCAGGCACAGATTCTGTGGGCTTTGTTTGTCATCACGGAGGCTGACAGGGTCTGGCTCCACACCTAATATGTCTGGATTATCCAGAATACAGCTATGGTCCCCTGATTTCTGGTTTCTCACTAGGCTTCTTGTCACAGGCCTGACCTCTGTGCCTGATTCCCTCCCTGTCTGCACAGCTGTGGGTATCCCTCCCTGGCTGCTCGGCCGTGGGTGCACCGAACCCCGGATCCTCTGGCAGCTTGAGTGGGCCTCTCACCCCAGCAGCTCAGCCGTGGGTACGTGAATCCCTGGCCCCGCCCGCGCTTGGCTCCCTCCCCAGTTGTCCTGCGGTGGGTTCGTGGGGATTTGGCCCTGCCGACGCCGGGCTCCCTCCCCAGCTTTGCTGCTGTGAGTGCCCAGGGATGCGGCCCCTCCCGCCGGCCTTTGGCTTCCTGGCTCCCCGCTCTCTCAGAACCTCTGCCCTCCATGTCTCGAGTGGCTGCGGACCACCCGCTGAGCTCCCTGTTTGTTCCTTGCTAAGACTTCCACTATCCTGCAAAGTTTCTTAAGTGGGTATAAGTTCTTCCTAAGGTGTGGGGAGCCCAGTAAGCTAGTGATCCATCGCCAAGTGGCCTCTGATTCTGCCTGCTGTGAGTTGGGGTCGATCTTACCAGGCGCCTCTCCAAATGGGAGTTCCCGAATCCTGGGTTTAGTTTCTTCCGTGTCTGCGAGAGATGGGGGGAGAGCCTTACCCTGGGACTTTTAACAGTCCCTTGGGAGCTGTGAATGTTCCCGGGGGGGGGGGGGGTCTAGTCCCTCCGGTTTTTGCACAGTGCCCAATAACTCTGTGTTTTTTATGGCTCTTTTTTCCCCGCGTTCACAATGCGTCAGTGTAGGTCGCCGCCATCTTGGCCCCCCCAGGAATTCTTATACCTTCTTGTTTTGAGACATTTATTTTGTTCCTCCTTGTTGAATATAAATTATTTTGCAGTCAATATTAACCACTGTTTATGTCATAACACCTTATCAGTTCAAAGGTATCATAGTGTGGTGTGTGATAGATACCAAATGAGTTCATGAAACACTTGGAAACAAATGTAATGAAAACATTTTGGTAACAAGAGATCAGCCAAGCAAGCCAGAGGGTGGCCATTCTGAGTTAGGGGACAGAATGCTGAGGAGTATCCTTCTGGTAAATACTGACTCATGGATTTTAGAGAAATATATAAGTGTATATTCATGTCTATATTTTTATAAATATGCCTAATATAAAAGATGAATGTCTCATAATAAAAACATTAATAAATATATAGTATCTCTTATATTAAGTTCTATACAATACTTAGAATAGAAATTTTGATATAAATATTTTTTAAATATTTTCATTGAAAGAATACAGAACTCAGAAGATGCAGACTGGTGGGTACTTTGTGGATCAATGTAAGGGATTTATGTATTTTACTGCAAAATAACTTAAATTCAGCAATAATATTTCTTCAATTCTTTTTATAGACACCATAAAATGGCTTTGGACACAATGTAGTTTTTCACTTTAAAACTGTTATATATTAGTTTTATTGAGCACTGTTTGTTTGTTTTTTGAGACAGGAGTTCTTTGTGTAGCCCTGGGTGTCCTGGACTCACTTTGTAGACCAGGCTGGCCTTGAACTCACAGAGATCTGCCTGATCCTGCCTCCCCAGTGCTGGTATTAAAGGGATGTGACAAAATGCCCAGTTTTGTGCTCTTTCTTTAACCTACATAATCAATACAAACATTAATCAAACTGATTTATAGAGTCTGACAACTTCAGTAGTGTAAATTCTTTTACTCTCTTCTATTCATTTATACTTCCAAAATGAAGTATATAGAATTCATGTGGAGATATATAGAGATATCTTTACATAGTTTTTCAGCCATAGAAATATAATAGTTACAAACATCAATCAGAGGCTATACTCTTTAATACATGAGTTTATTAATAATTGCATAAAGAAAATGTACTTTTACCTTTGATGTAATTTATTTAAATATATATAATATAAAATATTTATATTATTATACAATATATAATATAATATAAATATATATAAGTACATATATATTTAAAGATAGGATATGGTGACTGTCTCATACAATCCCTCACATATTAAAAATAATTTCTTTTGAGCATAGAAGAACTAACACAAACATACAACTTATTTTTGAATGAAAGACACTTTTGAGAGAAGGTAAAATCTTTTTAAAAAATTTATTCTTATCTCATATATTACATCCCAACTGCAGTTTCCCCTTCATCTTTTCCTCCAAGTATCCCCTCTCTGCCCACTCCCCCAGGTCCCCTTCTCCTTCTTTCCCTTCAGAAAAGGGAAGGCCACCTGGGAAATATCAACCAAACATGGCATATCAACTTTCAATAAGGCTGGCTAGGGCAACCCCGTATAGGAAAGGGGTCGCATAAGCGGACAAAAGAGTCAGAGACAACCTCTGCTCCTAGTGTTAGGAGCCCACAGAATCCAAGCTACTCAACCAAGACATATACACAGAGGACCTAGGTCAGACCCACACAGGCTCCCTGATTTTGTCTTCAGTCTATGTGAGACTCTATTAGCTCTGGTGACCCCTCAGGTCCCTAAAATCCTTCCTCCCATTTTCCACAGGATTACTTAAGCTGCAAATAATGTTTTGCTGTAGTTCCTTGCATAGGTTCTCAACAGTTGCTGGATGAAGCCTCTCTGCTGAAGATTATGCTAGGGTCTGGTCTATGAGTAATACAGAGCATCATCAAGGCACATTTCATTGACTTTCTTTCTTTCTTTCTTTCTTTCTTTATTTCTTCATTCCTTCCTTCCTTTCTTTCTTTTTTTTTTGGGGGGGAGGGGGCTTGGTCCTGTTTACTCATATTCTAGATCTCTGAGGTATGCAACCCAGAGTCTTCAATTCCTGGCCCTCCAGGGAATGTCAGGCATGGGCTCCCTTTCTTGGCATGGGTCTCAAGATGGACCAGTCATTGGCTGGCCTCTTGCATGAGTTCTGTGCCACACAGTTTGCAGTACGGACAATATTTTTTTAAATTTTTTATTTATTAATTCAGGTTACATCTCCATGATATTGTCCTCTTTCCACCCCTCCAGTCCTGCCCTCCCACTCTCTACCCCCTATCCCTTCCATCCCACTCCTCTAGAGTGGAGTGTCCCTACATAACAGTCCCCCTGCCCCAGTAGGCAGTCATATGAGGGCCAAGAGCTTCCTCATACACTGGGGTATATAAGGCAACAAGCACCACTAGGGCAAAGTGTCTCACTGACAGGATAAAAAGTCTATGTTCATGTTCTCTTTGGTGCATTCGTTGTAGTATAGTTATCCTGTACTATATGGCTAAATCTGACTATAGAAACATGAAATCATGCAATTTGCAGCCAAATGGATAGAACTAGAGAAGCTCATCTTGAGTGAGCTAATCCAGACCCAGAAGGATGCACATGGTATCTATTCACCTACAGTAGGGACTAAGTCTAAGGTTTTGTGGCTGGGTTGTTGTCTTGATGGCTCCATTGGAGGTCTTGCCTGGTTACAGAAGATGGTGGTTCATGCTCGTGTTCCCCATTAGAAGGAGTCGAGGCTAGAGTCACCCTTATTGATTCTTGGGCATTTCTATTGCACTAGATTTCTGCCTTGTCCTCAAAACGTGTCCAATTCCAGTTGCCTCCTTCAGTACACTCTTCCTCTATCTCCCCACCTCCTCACCCAATTCTTCCTGTTCCAATACCCACTCACAGTAGTCCACCTGTGAAATCTATTCTTTTCCCCCTTCTCAGGGAGATTCATGTGTCCTGCTTTGAGCCATCCTTGTTACTTAGCTTCTCTGGGTCTGTAGATTGTAGCATGGTTATCCTTTGCTTAACAGCTAATATACACTTATAAGTGAGTACACACCATGTTTGTCTTTCTGGGGACTGGGTTATTTTCCTCAGTATGATTTTTCTTTAAATTCCATCCATTTACTTGCAAGTTTCATGACATTATTTTTTTAACAGCTGAGTAATACTCCATTGTGTGAATGTACCACATTTTCTTTTTTTCATTCTTTGGTTGAGGGGGATCTAACTTGTTTCCAATTCCTGGCTATCTGAATAATGGTGCTATGAACTTTATAGTTGAGCTAATGTCCTTGTAGTAGCATGGAGCATTCTTTGGGAATAAGCCCGAGTGGTATAGATTGGTCTTGAAGTAGACTGAGTCCCAAGTTTCTGAGAAACTGCCATATTGATTTCCAAACTGGCTGTACAAGTTTGCACTCCTACCAGCAATGTTGTTCTTGCTCCATATTCTTGCCAGCATGTGCTGTTGCTTGAGTTTTTGATCTTAGCCATTGTGACAGGTATAAGATGGATTCTCAGAGTCATTTTGATTTGCATTTCCCTGAAGGTTAAGATGTGAAAAGTTCTTTAAGTGTTTGTTAGTCATTTGAGATACCTCGGTTGAGAATTCTCAGTTTAGATCTGTCCCCATTTTTAAAAATTAATTTATTTTTAAAATTGGATTATTTGGTTTGTTGGTGTCTAGTTTCTTGAGTTTTTTTTTATATATCTTTGATATTAGCCCTTTGTCAAATTTGAAGTTGATGAACATCTTCTCCCACTCGGTAGGCTGCTGTTTTTCACTTTGACTGTCTTTTGCTTTACAGAAGATTTTCAGTTTCATGAAGTCCCATTTATTAATTATTGATCTTAGTGCCTGTGCTATTGGTTTTCTGTTCAGGAAGTTGTCTCCTGTGCCAATGTGTATAAGGCTTACCCCCACTTTCTCTTCTATCAGGTTCAGTATATCTGGTTTTATGTTGAGATCTTTTATCTACTTGGACTTGAGTTTAGTACACAGTGGTAGATATGGATCTATTTGCATCTGAGAAGGTAAAATAATAATGGATTATATAAAATAAATAGAAATCAGCTCCAAAGTGGACTTAGAGCTGGAAATAGAAATTACACTTACAGAAACAAAATTGTCAGATAATAGAGAGAAGGATGTATGTGGATGGAAATGCATGAATTTCTGCATTTCAGCATGAGATGATGGTCTCAGAAAGTGACAGCATGATGTGAAAGCTTCTGAAAAATTCACCTAGAATCTTAAGGTAGATTGCTCCTCTCAGTCAAGGGTAGATGCTGAATGGCTTAAAGCTGTTAAGTGAATTACTCAGAATTTTATTTGAAGCAAGACCTCCTGGCCAACATCTGTTAAAAGAATTCACATGGTAGCAAGGTACAGCCAAGAAAGTTAGAGAGGCAAATAGATGCTATGAGCTCAGGAGAATGATAGTACCAGCAGTCTCAGGTCCCTTGTATTTATGAAGAAAGATGGGGTGACTGATTAAAAATAGGCAAATCCAAGAGAGAGAAAGAGGCCAATTTTAGCTTATTGGCTTGTAGTTTAACTTTGGAATTATGAGGTGATGGTCAAAATATGAAAATCATAGATGAAGTCTGGACTCTATGGTTATGCTGGTTAGCCTGGTGTCAAAACACAATATTAGTTAATGAGTGGCATTCATGGGGACATGTACTATTGATCTGGCTTCAGATAATAGTAACATATCATTGATATGTGGTAATTAGCAGAGATGCATTACTAAGGAGAATTGTGGGGAACAGTAAGTAATATGGATCAGCTAGAGCTACAAAACACACCCACACAGGAAGGGTCTGAATAGAAGCATTACTAGCATCAAGGGGATGAATCACAAAGGAAAACAGAGAGCATGCAGATCAGAAAGGAAAATCACTGAAGAAGATATGAATGATATATATGCTGTTTTATATTTTCATTTCATCTACAATCAAAACATAATATATTCTCACATTATAACTGCACTATAAACATCTTGATAATATTTTCACGTTTAAAAAGCTTCAGTGCCCAGAGAGTAAGGAATTTGGAATAAGGATGAAATATACACATAAATAGGAGAAACAAAACACTTTCTATCCTGCTTTCTAGAATTAATATTTCAAATATTTATGATTCTAGTAGTTTTTTAATGTGTGTGGATGTATATCCATATGTAATTCAATGCACTAGTTCTTAATCCTTACAAAATATATTATATTACTGAAGAAACATTATAATTATAGTATGTGAGATTTAGTGGCTATACTAGGCTTCTGATAATAATTATCTATTTTTGAAAACTTTATCTTAAACATATAACTACTTTGAGCTTTGGCATATTAATTGAAGATTTTTTTTGCTAAAGAAAAATGCAGAAGTAACTGAGTTAAGTATAAAAAAGTTTTAAAATCTTGATAGATTTGACATCTCCTTTCCAGAAATAATGGATTTTATAAAAATTTCATCAACCCATAAAACTTCTCACTTCCCTGGGACCTCATCACTGTGGAGTTCTCCAATTTTATCTATATTTTAAGCTGGTCTCCACAGATGTTTCACAAATAATGGTAAACATTTTTTTGATGCCAAGTATTTCTATTTCCTATTATAAACAAGATATCAGAGAAGAATGAACAAATAGTCAGAAGCTTCACCTGATCTGGGAGGGATTGATTCTCACAGCATCCAGTTCACAGCCTCTGCCGCTGAGTTGCTCCTCAGATCTGCTTCCTTCTTTGGTGATCCTGTTTAGATCTCAGCACACAGTTCTTGTTTTTTTTTTTGTTGTTTGTTTGTTTGTTTTTTAACAGGTTTCTCTCTATCCCTCTTGTCCAAGTTGCCCATTATTTCAAAACAATTTTGAAAAGCTCACTTCTGAATGTTCATAGAAATGAATATTTGAACAATGGAATATTGAGTTACATATTTTCTTGGTAGTTTTGTATTAATGTTCTTACTGGTGAAGGAAGGTCTTGAAGAGCAGGGTGTCATTTAGCCACGGCTAGTCTATCATCTGTGAAAACATCTTCGCATGACACTGGATAGCCACTTGGGGACTACAATACAGAATATCACAATATCACAAAGCCCCAAGGGCTTTATATGTCTAGTTGTTCAATCAAAAAAAAATGTTCTGGAAAAAATTCACAAATAATTTTAATTGATTTTTATTTCTGTTGTTGGTGTATGTTCATTACACAGAATGCTGAATTTCCTGAAGACAATTTTATTCAAATTTAACATTTTTCTGAATGATTTTGTGAATAGTTGTGATCTGTTATATGTGTGAATGTCAAGAAATTGTATAGAGTTTTGGGTATAAATCTGTGAAGAGTTTTGAATATGAAAAGAACAGATTTGTAGCATTTTTGCACATAAAAGTTTCTTTAACCCCCCCCCCCCGGCAATGAATGGGGTGCTGAGGAAAAAACAGTTCCCTTTTCTCACACAGAAAAGAAGAAGCCAATGTTTGCTAGTCTTATTGTCAGGAGTTCTGTGGGTTTGGGGATGGGGGTCCACAGATACATTTGTTTTTCTGTCATTGATTTCCCTTCAATTTACCTTGGTGGATCCAGGATCTGTATCTCTGTAATACCTTTCATTAATTTGATGATTATTCGATAATTCAAAACAATATACTTTGATCATATCCAACCTTTCCAGACATTCTCCCATTTCGAACTTTACCCTCACCTCCTACCCACCCAACTTTTTTCACCCATTCCCCTCCCCTCCCCTCCCCTTCCCTCCCTAGCCTCTGCTTTGCTCTGGTTTCCTTTCTGTCCTTTGTTTCCTTTGCTTTTCCTTCCTCCTTTTTTTCTTTCTTTCCTACGTTCCTCCCTTCAACCTACTCTTTTCCTCCCTCCCTCTTCCCTCTCTCTTTCCTTTTCTCTTTCCCCATAGATTTCAGTTTGTGTTGTGCAGTTGATCTTGGGAAATGTGGCCTGCCTTAGCCTCAATAATAGGAAATAAGTTCAGTATCAAATATTTGGCTTCAAGGATAATGCAGACCATCAGAATCTGATAAAGAGTACAAGTGCTGGTCTTCCTCTCAGTGCTATTTGTACACCATAAGAAGGCAATTTAAAAATTTATATATTTTCAGTTCATCCTTAAGGGTGTTCAGAAATTTGTTATGAATAAAGGAAATGAAAATTAAAACTACATAGAGACTTCACCTCATTCCAGTAAGAATAGAAACTATGAAGAAACAAAGCAGAGCAGACACTGCCAATAAGCATCATTCCTTCATGGTTGCTCTATCAGCTCTTGTCTCTAGGTTCTTGTTTTGGTTTCCATTGATGATAGAATATAAACTATAAACTAAAATAAACCCTTTCCTATGCAAGTTGTATTTGGTTATGATGCTTGTCACAGTAACACAAGAAACTAACAAAAACTATAATTAAAAAAAAAACAGTTTGAATGGAGGTTCCCTATGAGTTGACAATGAATTCCATACATATAAACCCTACAGGTTTTTTAATTAAATTCCCAGGCTGGGTGTGGGACACCTCCCCATAAACTGTTGGTCCTAGAGTCCTCAGAAATACTCAAACAATACAGGACATTGAAATTTCCTCTTGATTTCTCACCAAACTAGATGTCAAGATCATAAAACAGAAGTCATATGCTTTTGAGACATACCACAGATAATCCAAGCTAGTACTGAAATGGGATGTTACTTCCTTCTGCCTACGTTTCATATGGCAGAAGGTGCTATGTAGAATTCTAGGTTAGGAAAACCATCAAAGAACTTACCCATCTGTGAAAACTGAATGCTACACTTCCTGCCTTCCAGGAGTTATTTGCCCACTGGTGAAATAGTGCTAAGACTATTGGGGGGAGGGAATAAGCTGCTCTCTAATTGTATATGAGGCCTGTTGTATGGGATGGGGCACAGGACTGTTACTATAAAATTGGTCAAAGGTCTATAACTGGTTATAATAAGTTTAGGGCAGAATGTGTTACTGATATTTTGATAAATGGACATATAGCCAAAGTGCTTCCTAAATATTGATCTTTATTCCTACATACTAGTGCTGCTCTTATCCTGGGTCAAAGAGGGTTCTTTTTACAGAAGACAACAGTTACTCCACAATTTAGCAAAGTACTGAGACTACACAGCTGCTGAGTGATCAGCCCAATATAGAACACCTGTATCATTCTTTCCAAGGTCTAGTAAACATCATGAGAAAAAGAATAGAAAGGTCATGAGAACCAGACGAAGCAGAGGAACAGTAGTCAGGAAACAGTCTGATAGTTATGACATGGTCTTTCTGGTCATAGTTATATTTTCAGATGTGACTACCTGCACAAGACTTGTAAAAGAACAACAAAAAGTCATGGAGCTGAGAGAGGGACTAGGTGACAAGAAGAAAGGAAATAATAGATGTAGTTGAGGAATAAGAGGAGAGTGGGGGAGAGGTTAATATGCTCACAATATATGCCATATTGTGTATAATTGTCAAAGGTGTTGCTTAAACTGAGAATAATATTATGGTCAAATTGTTAATCCACAAAAAAGTAAGTATGTTGGAAATGTACAAGTCAATTTCAAGCATGAAGTAGAAATATAAAAGTAATTATTATTGTTGATAAATAAATAAGTAACTCGCTTTTGAGAAAAAGGATAATTATAAACATCCATACAGGTTGTTCATAGACTAGATCTTTTTTCTCTACTTTCAAGTGGAAATGCCATCTCAGTTCACAGAAAAGGGGACAGAAAGACATTGAAAGCTAGGATGGTAGATGACTTAAAAGAAACAATACTAGACACAGTATGATATTTACACATATAAAGTCAATGCAAACCTGGCAGTGTGCACATGACTTACACAAACTTAAGCTATGCAGTATTTCAGCATGGAAAGGGACAGGTGAGCACAAATCCCATCACTAGCTGAGGAGTTAGTGGCATTTGACAGCTGCTGAGAAATGAGAAGCTTTCTTTAATGATTTAACTCTTGGTAGGTTGTGAGCGTAGTCATGCACTCGCACCCCAGGACAGGCCACATTCCCCAAGAGCATTTGGGCAACACAAGTGCAGCTTGGTGGGAGCTGAGGAAGAAAGAAAGGGAGAAAGAAAGAAGGAAGGAGGAAATTAAAGAAAGACATTAAAAAAGAAAATTCAACATGAGTGGGATGAGTGGGTTCAGAGATGGGTGTAAAAGGAGTTGGCAAGAGGATAGATATAGTCAAAATATATAAAATTTCTAAAAAAATAAATAAGGGATATTCCTTTAAAAATAATGAAAGACAAGGAAGCAGAATCATCCTTTGAAAGCATAGGTAGTATGACTTCAGAGTGTCATGTTCCCATTTTGTAGCAATGGTGATGAAGTTCAGATAAGCAATAGGTCCAGGAAAATATCCATAATATGTTGCCTTTCAGCATCTTTGAGAATTCATTGAGAAGACAAGTACTCTGCAGGAAATTCAAATTTTACCAGTCATATTGAAGTTTCTGACTCCTAGCCAGATTTTAGAGTAAAGAAAATTTCCTTCGATCTGTTGATCTTCATGTGTTGATCTTGACCCCTCCAGGTCTCTCTGTGTCTCCACTCTCTCTTATATATAGATCCCAGAACTCCACTAATGTTTGACTGTGTGTCTCACCATCTGTTTTGATCTGCTGCTGGGTGGAATTTCTCATAGCATCCTTGTGCTAAGTTCCTGTTCCTTTGGGTCTCTGGGTTGTAGGAAAGTTATTCTGTACTGTATGGCTAAAATCCAGTTATAAATGCTATATGTATCTTTCTGGGTCTGGGTTATCTCACCCAGGATGAGCTTTTCTAGTTCCATCCATTTTGTTCCAAATTGCATGATTTCCTTGTTTAGTATTTCAACCAACCTAGGCCCCTAGAGGCTTACAGGGACTGAAACACTAACTAGAAAAAGAAGAAAAAGGCTTAGACTAGACCTCAACTGCCCTATACAAATATAGATGACAATAACTTGGTCTTCTTACAGATCTCCTAGCAAATAGGGGGGTTAGTCTCAGTCATGTACTTTGTTACCTGTTCATCGAACAGTTTACCCTAGCTGTTGGACCCCAGAGCAAGAGGAAACTCTTAGCCCTCTTGTGACCAGTGAACTGAGGGGGGGGTGATATATTGGGGATCCCCTCATCCAAGGAGAAGGATAGGAGGAAGAGGATATAGATGGTGGAAGGGTGGGACTAAGAGGGGAGGATGAAGGGGGCTGTGATTGAGATGTAACTTGAATTAATAAATAAATGTTTAAAAAAAGAAACATTTCCAGCATATGCTGTCTTTTGAGTTTTTGATCTTAGTAGTGAGATGGAATCTCAGTCATCTTGAGTTGCATTTTTCTGACAATTAAGGATGTTGCGCATTTCTTCAAGTGTCTCTAGGCCATTCTAGATTCCTCGTTTGTGAATTCTCGGTGTAGCTCTGTATCTCATTTTTGATTGAGTTACTGGGTTTGTTGGTGTTTTAGTTTCTTGAGTTCCTTATAAATTTTGAATATTAGCCCTCTGTTAAATGTGGGGTGTGTGAAGATCTTTTCCCAATCTGTAGGCTGCCGTTTTGTTCTAATGACAGTGTCCTTTGCCTTACAGAAGCTTTTGAGTTTCATGAGGTCCCATTTATTGATCATTGGTCTTAGGGGATGAGCTATTGGTGTTCTGTTCAGGAAGTTGTCACCTGTGCCAATGAGTTCCAGGATTTTACCCATTCTCTCTTCTATTAGATTTAGTGTGTCTAGTTTTATGTTATGGCCTTTGATCCAATTGGACTTAAGTTTTGTGCAAGGTGATAAATATGGGTCTATTTGCATTCTTTTACATGTTGACATCCAGTTAGACCAGCACCATTTGTTGAAGATGCTGTCCTTTTCCCATTGTATGGTTTTGGATTCTTTGTCAAAAATTAAGTGACTGTAGGTATTTGGGTTTATTTCTGAGTCTTCAATTTGATTCCATAGGTCAATTGGTCTGTTTCTATACCAGTACCACGCTGTTTTTATTACAATTGCTCTGTAGTATAGCTTGAAATCAGGGATGGTGATAGCTCCAGACATTGTTTTATTATACAGGATTGATATAGCTATTTTGTGTTTTTTGTTTTTACATATGAAGTTGAGAGTTATTCTTTCAAGTTCTGTAACATGCACATATTGCTGGTGGGAGTGCAAACTTGTACAACCACTATGGAAATCAGTGGCGATAGCTTAGAAAACTTTGAATAGCTCTACCTTGACATCCAGCCATATCAATCCTGGGCATATATCCAAAAGATTCCTCATCAATCCATAAGGACATATCCTCAACTATGTTTATAACACCTTTATTTGAGCTAAAAACTGGAAACAACCCAGATTTCCTTCAACTGAAGTATAGATAAAAAACTGTGGTACATTTGCACAATGGAATACTACTCAGCCATCAGAAACAAGAAATCACGCAATTTACAACCAAATGGACGTAACTAGAAAAACTCATATGAGTGAGCTAACTCAGATACAGAAACATACACATGACATATATTAACGTATAACTGGATTTTGGCCA
Source organism: Lophiomys imhausi (assembly GCA_907164525.1). Taxonomy (NCBI): domain Eukaryota; kingdom Metazoa; phylum Chordata; class Mammalia; order Rodentia; family Muridae; genus Lophiomys; species Lophiomys imhausi. The sequence continues at coordinate 255,737 of CAJQZJ010001511.1, read as the reverse complement.
TATATTACAGAATAACCATCCTACAATCAATAGACCCAAAAGAACAGAAGCATGGACTTGGTTACCTGTTAGTGGGACACTCCTCCCTAGTGGAACTTCCATGTATGCCTCCTGTGGAAGAAGAAGCTCTTAGACCTCACGTGACTAACAAACTGAGGGTGGCTGATACATGGAGGCACCACACATCGGAGGGATGGGATGGGTAGGAGATGGGTAGAGGGTGGAGATGGGATTGGGGGGGGTGGGAGGAGGGGGTAGTAATTGAGACATAACTTGAAGTAATAAATAAATGTTAAAAAAGAAAGAAAATTTCCTTTCCAATTTCCTTTTAATTATTCTGTATTTTTTTTCTTTCTTTTTATTTTTCCTTTCTCTGTGTGTGTTTGTGTGTGTGTGTGTGTATGAATCTGGAAGCATTAACTGCCTCCACCCCTCCCCAACATTACAGATAGGTGTAAAGACCCACAAATGGGAATAGAAATTTTATTTGTATCTTCTGCAAAAACAGAATGCAGTCTTAAGCAGTGGGCGATCTCCCCAGTCCTCCATCTCCACTGTCTTTCTATCTTGCCCCAGTTTTTCTTGACACACTGCATTGTTTTTGTTATGGTTGTCTGCAGAGGATTTCTTTTTGACAATAAAATGATATTTATTGGAAGTGTTAAGAAGGAAGTACACTCTAACTTTTCCAAGCACAGTTTAGTGTGTGTGTGTGTGTGTGTGTGTGTGTGTGTGTGTGTGTGTGTGTGTGTGTATTTGTGTGCACGTGTGCATGTACGTGCCTGCATAGTTTGTGAGTTTGTGCTTACAAACTCTTATGTAGCAGAATACACAATTAAGGGGTTTTACTAATGTTAACAGATAAGGCTATTTTTCAGTAGTTAGTAGTAGCAATTTTCAGTGTCTAACTGCTTAAACTGTGAAATTGCTGTGGAGGTTTGTTTGTCTAACCCTATTGGTACTTAGACCCCATAATAGTGTATTCAGCTCAGTGGTTGATGGTTGCTCTCATCTTTCTGGATCTCATTCCATGCTTCCACATTCAGAATGAGATGCGTACATGCCTGTGGGTATCCTGGCACCAATTAATGAAGTCTGCTCAGTTAAATCAAGTCTGGACAGCAAGGGAGTTTTAGGCTGACCTCCAGCCCCAACTCTCTCAGCAGAGAAAACAGTTCCCACCTCCTCTACCTGCTCACTTGGAGATGATTTCTATGATGAAGGAGCCCTTGTAATGGGAAGCACTCCTGTTTCAAGCTGAGCCCTGGTATTTTTCTTTATTTCCCTGGGATGTAATTATCCTATGATAACCACCTTTGTGTCAAAGAACTTAATTAGGTAATCACATCCCTGCTATAAGTGCTGTTTTATGCAATGGAAATGTGTAATCCATAGTAAATCATCAAAGCTCCTCTATGCTGGCCAGCAAAGCAAAGCACTCAGTCTGGGAGTTGAATTCCCACCTTCCCCAAACAAGTTGTTTTATTTTTCAGGAGCTAGGTGGGAGGAAAAAATGTTTCTTTATAGTAAACAGGTGGAGAAGTGTTTCCTGGATCCTGCCACAGCTATCTGCCCTCCATGCATACATACAGAGTTTACATAGAAGAATTGCTGCTTTTCCTCGAAACAGGCCCATTAGAGAGGCAGCAGCATTAGCTGCGCACCAGCTAAGATTCCATTTTCTATTATCTGTTTATTTTTTCTCTACTGTGTTTATGTGTGTTTTGGATGTGTTCAGAATTAGTAAATGACATTTTTGTAACTGTAACATTTCTGTTTCAATCTCATATTAAGAAGCATGTACTAAAGCAAAAATTACTAAAGATGTTATTTTGCTAAATAGAGTTAACCAGTGTAGAGTGGCTTTCTTTACCAGTGATATCTGACTTTTAGTGAACAAATGAACCCATTATTATCCTGATGTCTTCCTCAATTGGCTGAGGTCAGCAGTGTGTTGTTGTGATCTTTGACCTACGATGTTTTGAAAAACTCACTCTGTCAGAGTATGTTAACTCAGACAGCAAGATTAAGAAAAGAAAATGAGGCCCAATTAAAAATATAACATAATAAACAAACTCAAACTCTTCTATTTGCAGTTTCATAGCTCTCTGATCTCATTATGTTAAACTAAAATGATAGGCCACTTTCTATTAATTATAGAAGTACACAATATAGGAAATGAGCCTCACATTTTTCCTAGTGCCTAACATTAATTGGGACAATTATATTTTAATTTACTCTGCTGCAAATGGCTTCTGTTTTCCTCCTTCATTTTCATTCTCCTAACAGGATTTGGGAGACAGTGAAATGCTTCAGTGGGTAAAGACAATCCTTTCAGAGAGTGACAATCTGAGTTCAATAGCCAGGACCCACCAGAAAGAAGAAAACAAATTCCAGCAAGTTTTCCTCTGACTTTCAAACATACACACACACAAACACACACACACACACACACACACACACACACAAACATACACACACACAAACATACACACACACACCACTCATGGCTTCTTACATCATATCACCCAAATCCATTTCATAATATAAAAGATTCTATATCATTACCTGCATTACTCTTGATTTTAAAATTATTTTGGTTTATTGATACAATTGTTTGCTTATTCACTTTTTTAAAAAGACTTTTTATAAAGTCTCTATATCATTTCTGGTGCTTAATGTTCAGTTTCAGATAGGTAATTGCTGCTTCAAGTTTCTTTCTTTCTTTTTGGTATAAAAATGCTAATTATCATTTTATACACAGGATTCTATACTTGAGGGTTTAAGCCTCACATAGTATAAACATAATAGTTTTATTTTTACTGCGACAATTATCTGACAATAGAAAGTTAAGAGAAGAAGGTTTTCCTGTTACTGTTGTTATTGTTTTGGATTGTAGTTTGTTTGTTTGTTTGTTTTTCGAGACATGGTTTCTCTGTGTATCTCTGGCTGTCCTGGACTCACTTTGTAGAACAGACTGGCCTCAAACTCACAGAGATCCACCTGCCTCTGCCTCCCAAGTGCTGGGATTAAAGGCGCCACCACCGCCAGCTGGATTGTAGTTTAAATGCTAGAAGGCATGATGGTATGATTCACATTGTTTTTTTTTTTTTTTTTTTTGTCAGGAGCAGGGAATGCACTGGAAGTAGGGCCTGGTTATAGAACTTTAATACCCATCCCCAGTGACTCTCTCCTTCCTGCTGGTCTCCTATCATGACTGGCAAGTGCAGGGGACCAAGTGCAGCCCATTTCATGTTCAAACAACTACAGATAAGCAGTAATCACTGAATGTTTTTGACACGATTCTGCCAGTCACCAAGTCTCAAAAAAACCCAAACACCTTCAATTTCTCCAGTGAATACAGCCAGCCCATTTTACAAGGAATGGTTGTAATATATTTTGTGTATTGCGTGACTTGTAGAAGTCTATTTGTTGACACAAATGGAACACAGTAAAGTGTTCTTCACAAGAACACTGACCCATACATAAGCTCAAGATGGTGCAGAGAAGTCTTACATTTACTCATAACACACAGAGAGGAGGTCAACATAGACTACAGAGACTTATGGCGTTGAATGCAAGGGTCATGAAAGTTATTGGAAGCTCAACTGAACCAAAGAAATCATGATCTTTGACAACTAGTGATGATGATACATCCTCAAACACTCTAATAAAACTTTCCAGGTTAGGTTTATACTAATTTGAGCTGTTTTAAAGAGGACTTCTGAAATGAATGACAAGTTCCTTAGCTTCGGTTTTTTAATGATTCTTGTGCATGTGAGACTCACCTAGAAAACTTGCTAAACTTTAGGCACTGCCAGATTTCAAAAACTATAGTTCAGGGATTCCCCAAATGAGAAACGCTATAAAGATGATATGACTTAGGGCGTTTTAAAAGATGCTAAGTATTGTCCAAGATGAACTCTTTCCAAAGGTTCAGAAAAGGTCTTCAACAGAAAATAACTAATTGGTGATTCCTCAGAGAGAAATATTATAGCAATGGCAGCAAAGGGGGAAAGAAGCACCCTCAAAAAGGAACACTGAAGAGGAAATTGTTTTTGTCTGATGTAGAAATAAAGGGTCCATGTTCAACCCCAGTAAGTGATAAGTGTGGTCCACTCTGGCAAAAGCAAGGAGAGTGTGTATACTTCCTGATATCCTCTTTCCATCAGCTGAGGAATGAAAACAGAAATCCATCTTATTCTCATTATGCTACTCTAGAAAGACTACCAGAGATTATACTGTTTGTAAATGATATTAATTTTTTTCTTATGGTTTGGGAGGGTGGAAAGTCCAACTTCCAGCTTGAAGCAGGTTCAGTGTGTGGGGAAGGCTCAGTCTCTGGCTCCAACATGGCATCCTCCAGAGGAGATCAACACTGCTATCACATCAGGAGAGGAAAAGGAGCAAAAAACACTAGGGCACTTGTTTCAGCCTCTATTTTAAGGTCGGTAATCCTATTCATGAGAGCTGTGCCCTCCTGGTTCCTACATTTCCTAAAAGATACCACCTTTTAATATTATTGCATTGGCAAATAAGTTTTAACATATGAATCTGGGGTACACTTTCACACTGTAGCAATCTCCTTTCATACATAAATATGTATAAGTTAAAACAGGAAGAGCTCGAGAAAGATTTCTAATAAAGCTAGATTTCATCAAGATTTTGTAAAAATCATTGCAAGACTTGGATTGCATTGGAATAGGCAACAGAAGCAAAGCCTCTTTATATGGTAATGAGGTGTTCATGGCTTTGGCTACTCCTAGAGAAGGGACTTTATCTGCCTTAGGAGACCTAGAAAGAACATTAGCCTAACAACTCAGCCTGGCTTCAGGGTGATATTCTTCAGGTTGCCTAGGAGAATAAGTTTTCCTGATTTCTGAATACTGGCTATGTAATATTTATGGGTAATTTTGAAAAAGAAAATAGCCTGATTATGAGACTATTTCTCAGATGCTATAGGCACTAGCTAGTAGATCAACACAAAATTCTTAAAAGAAGGCTTTTCTGAATTTACATGAATTGAAAAAAAAAAGCTGAAACGTGAGTAGAAAATTTCTTCTTTAGAGACTGGGTATCAAGTAAACTAATAAAGAAAATATGAGAATAGAGTACCTTCAAGTAGTGAATGTTTTGTTTAAGATGGGGAATTTTGAGGAACAGCAAGTGCTGGCAGGATTTAGCAACTTGCCCCTTCTGCCATGAAGCAGACTATAAGAGCCTGTTCTGTAGTTTTGGGCCATCAAATATAGATCAAAGTATCCTGCAACTTAAGTAAGAATCACTGTCCTACTTGACCCTAAATAAAGGGTCTGATATTTCTAGTTGATTATTTTATGGGGGGAAAAATGGGCTCTAATTTCTTAAATTTGACTGAATGTTTTTTATTGTTAAATATTAAAAAAGTAAAACTGGAAGTTCTTTGCCTAGTTAGAACAGGAACAAACAGCATCATCATCAGCAACAACAACAACAACAAAATAAATATGCCCACTCTTCAAAAAAATTCTGGAAATGCCTCTTCCCTATAGAATTAAGAAATGAATCTTTATATGTTTAAGAAAGGGAAGATGTCAAGAAACTTGAAGTACCCAGTTCATTTGGCTTCCTGTTTACCTCCAGTCCATGGAATTTCCTAAGTTTACCTTCTATAGCCCCACCTTTCCTAGTAAGGCAGTTTTCCATAACCCTTTTCTCTTCAGCAAATTTTAAATAAAAACATTTCGGTCCATTAGTGGTCTTGCAGAATTTTCTGTATTGTGTAAAACTTACATTAAATAAATTTGTTGGTTTTCTCTTACTAATTTCTTCATTATCCGTCTCACTTCCAGGAGGTCAACTAAAGTACCAAATGTGTGCAAATGTAAATATTCATTCACTGTGGACTTAAGCCCCTAACAAATGCTTATATATTTATGTAGCATAAAATTTCACAATAAATGATTTCAATTAGTGTGATTAAATAACACAAACCTAGCAAAATCATATGTAGCTGTTAATTGTTAAGCACATATTGCATTTTAATTTGCACCTGGTGTTTTGTTGGAAGCATGCCTTTGAAGGACTGAATAAAAGCTCAAAAAATAATTGTAACATGTTTTCCTCTTAAATGGATGCTGTTGTGATATGATATAGAACAATATAAGACCATGCTGACTTTTTCTTAGAACTGATATCTGGTCATTTCCAGCTCCTTTATATCCTTAGCCCCAAATCAGTTACTGGAAACAGAGAGGGAAAATGTCACAATGAGAGAGATCTGTTGCGGGGATGGAGAAAGTTTTAAAAGAAAAGTGGAAACTCAGAATGTCCATGTCAACTCCAGCCTTTATTCTTATCAACTGGAAAGCAAATGGTCTTAGATGTTATTGCAATGACTTTATTAGAAAGCTGAGCAATTCAGATATTAACAATATAATTCTCCCAATGGAAATACAGGGTATAGTATTGAACTAGCTTTGTTCCATACTATATTTATGTTGTGTCTGCTATAAGCAAATCCCATCAGGAAATTCTCCTGCATGCCTAATTTGTATCCCATCAGACCACTTGTTCTATAATGGATGCTCATATCCATGATTTCTGTGGTTGTGTAGAGATTAAAAACAGCTGGTTGCAATTTGCAGTGCAAAGATGTTAAAAGAACCTTCTACATAATTGGGAGATCACTATTAAATTGTCCCTCAGATGTCTCATTCCCAGGCTAAATAATTTCTGTTCTTTAACCTTTCTCATTACCCTTATCCTTTAATCTGCAAACCATCCTTTGGGCTCTATAGGGGTGCCTGTACCTAATGTGTTATGAGGCATATGCAGTCCCAGAGTTATTTCTACACATCCTTAATTTCCCAGTAAAGTCAAGACAGTAAAGCATACTCCTATCAGAACTATCCTTGGAGAAAGGATACATAGTCTAAGAAAAAAAAAATACATACTACCAGAATGGCTCTATCAAAGTCAGAATGTTCTTATGTCAGAATCATGCAGTTTTTGGTAATCAATCTAAAAAGGATAATTAAGTCTAGAAACCCAACTCTGATAGATCAACTTTTCGCCTTATAAACTGTGTGTCATGACCCATTTGACAAACCTCTCACCTCCAAAATATTTACATTACAATTCATAACAGTAGGAAAATTAGTTATGAAGTAGCAACAAAAAATAATTTTATGGTTGGGGTTACAGCATTAATAAGGTTGAGATCCACTGCCTTATAGAGAAAGATCAGACAACAATCTGTGGTAGTTGCTCAGCGTCCAGGAGCACAAGCAATAAGACTGAACCTCAGTGGATGTCAAGCAAGCTAACCAACCACCATCACCAGTCCAGACAACATAAGGAAGAATGATAACTAACATGATTTAAAAATTAAAAAAAAAATTAGAAGAATCACTGTGTGTGTGTGTATGTGTGTGTGTGTGTGTGTGTGTGTGTGTGTGTGTGTGTGTGTGTGTGT